>JBBPSU010000671.1:0-10009 GCA_038093755.1 Tylopilus microsporus | reverse complement strand
CGACCGTCATCTCTCATGTGGCCAAATCCTAAGCAAAGATGTCCCGGCTGTTGCAAAATGTTCCCTAACCATACGCGACTCTTGCAACATATGAACCAACCGCGCGGCAGCTGCTTTACCAGTCGACTTCGTATCGAGCCTCGCAGTGTGTTGTCATCAGCTCTTAGTCGCAATGATGACAGTTCACACGACAGCAACTGGACAGATACCAACTCAGTTATCGACTTGCCTGTCAATGACTTCACTGAAGAACCAGTCGACTCCATCGAGGAAAATGAGACACCTCAACAAGCAACGGAGTTCTATCCTGGTGCCTCCGCAAATTATGAATGAGGGCGTACTTTCATGGACACGTTTGATGGCGATCAGTTCTTGTGGGAGCGCCAACGTAATCTGTATTACCCGTTTGTGTCAAAAGCCGAATGGCAATTTGCTTCATGGCTCGCCAATTCCGGCTTGAGCATGGTTGCGATAAACCGATGCCTTTCTCTAGATATTGTATGTTGCTTTATCTTACCACTATGAGTGCTGACATTTTATTTTCAGGTCAAATCACTCCGTCTTTCGTTCACAACAGCGAATGCGCTTCGCAAATGCATTGAATTGCTACCGTCTGGACCTCAGTGGAAGTACCAATCCGTCAAAACTGAAGCGCCTACGAAACAGAATCTACAGCTGTTCTACCGGGATCCCGTGGCATGCCTTCAGCACCTCATTCACTCGCCCTCTATCGCTGGGGAAATTGAATTCGTGCCCCAGAAGGTTTACACCACTGCAGATCACATCGAGCGCGTCTACACCGAGTGGTTCACGGGTGATCGAGCATGGGAGATGCAGGTACGTATTTTCCATTGGGAAGTGCAATTGCTTACACAGTTTCCAGGATGCTCTACCTGACGGTGCAACCCTACTTGGGGTCGTTCTCTCATCTGACAAAACTCATGTCACCCAAGTTGGCAACCGGCAAGCTCATCCCCTTTTAATCAGCTTAGCCAACATCTCGGCCGATACCCGCAGGAAAGGTACTGCGAAGGCCTACCTCCTCCTCGCACTGCTCCCCGTGCCCAAATTTACCCACCCGAATAAGCGCCTTCGTGGTGTCCTAGCAGATCGGTTGCTCCATCAAGTAATCTCGCTTGTTGTGAAGCCCCTCAAGAAGGCCGCTGAGGTGGGTCGTATGATGAGCGACCCACTCGGCAACCTGAAACTTTGTTTCACCCCGCTGGCCACTTACATCACTGATACCCCGGAGCAGCGCGCAATCGCATGCGTCACCAGCAATGCATCAGCTGTCACCATGGCCACTTCTGAACAATTTGGTGATTCCGTCCGCCACCCAACCCGTACCGCATCGACAACCCGCCGTCGACTTATTGCAGCAAGCAGGAAAGCCCGCGCTGCCAACCTCGCTTCATATTTTCAAGCATGCCGGAAGTTGCAACTCAATGGCGTCTCAGCTCCCTTTTGGATCGATTGGCCTCTCGCAGAGCCCAGTTCTTTCATAACCCCTGAAGAATTGCATCAATTTTTCAAGGTGATCTGGGATCACGACCGGAAGTGGTGCGCCAGAATGTTAGGCACAGAGGAGCTCGATTTCCGCTTCTCGCTACTCCAAACCTGCACCGGCTATCGGCACTTCCCCGACGGAATCACAACCCTCAAGCAGACGTCAATGCGACTGCATCGGGAGGTCAGACGTTATATCGTCGGTGCAGTTGCCGGAGGAATTCCACGGGACGCGCTCGCCGCGATTTGAGCATTGACAGATTTTCGTTATCAATCTCAGGCACCAAGACTTACGAACACCGGTATTACCGTGGTCGCAGCAAGCCTACAAGAGTTCCATGACAAGAAGTCCTCCCTTATTGAGGCTGGCGCACACGGCTCCCTGGACCACTGGAATTTTCCAAAGTTAGAAATGATGCACTCCATCGCACCAAGTATTTCAAGCATGGGTACTTTGGGACAATGGTCTGCCGACATCACTGAGCACGCGCACATTGATGTTGTAAAGATTCCCGCCCGGTCTGGAAACAACCAAAATTTCGACGCACAGATATGTTGATACCTTGATCGCCAAGAAAAGTGTGAGCTCTTTACACAGGCAACAACGTTTCGCGACCTTGACCTTCGTAGAGACGCTGACAGCTCAGACGACGACTCTGACTGCGAAGACGATCATCCAAAGACAAGAAAGATTACTGACTATTTTGAACGCGCTTCCGCACTCAGGACCGGGATGTTCCCAACGGCTCCCCATCCTTTCCGAACATTCGCCTCATCTACTACTGCTTTCCACCTTTCGTCCAAGCCAACGATTATGAACACGACTGTTGATCATGCGACGCAATTGTATGAGCTCCCCGACTTCAAACCAGCTCTCGCGGACTACCTGAATCGCCACCACCCGAATTTCACTCATACGATTGGTGGAAGGCGATACTCGACACAGGACTGTCAGCTACTGTTTGACCGCATTCAAATTTGGTGCAACATGCGGATCCAACTATACTCAAGCTATGATGCGAAGACATTGTTGCCCTCTCAAGCTCTCCATGCGTCTCCGGCTAGTGCGAAATGGCCGTTTGGTCGTTACGATACAGTTATCATATCCAGCGATGGTAACAAAGACTGGCCGGATGGTGGACTACGCGGTAAGACGATCCTCAACTCTTATGCTATCCTGCTGAGGTACCATTGGGCAGGCCATGACGTCGCTCAACTCTGTCTGATCTTCAGACCCATCACAAATGTACTGCCCCAACTTTTTTTTGCCTACGTACAGCGGTTCACTATCTCGGCTGTCGATCAAGATGCCAGAATGCACGTGCTGAAGCGAGCACTGCGGAGCACAGGCGAGCACGTTGGAGATGTAATTCCTTTGTTCCAGATTCGTTCCCCCGCTCACATAATCCCACGCTTTGGCGAGGCAGCCCCTCCACAGCTTTGTTCATGGTCGTCAAATGAGTTGTCGTCCAGTTTCTGGTTGAATAAATACTGGACAAAGGAGCTATTTCATTCCCTGTCTATGTAGTAATATTGTTCAATGGCATTTGAAAGACTCCAAGTTTGGAGATTGAGGAGTGTTAGACTGTGTAAATAGTGTGAATCTCAGAATGAACCTACGTCATCGCTTTGGTCTTACCTTTTTGGAAATCCGTTCATACGAACTACGCGATCTGTCAACAATGATCAACTTGAAAACGGTCACTACCATCCGTTCCTACAAACGATGCTGCCGTCTGCTATTCGAAGATAAAACGGCTTGTGTGTTGTGCGGTGAGCATCTCTGTTCGGGGGTTTTCAACCCGGCACGGCAACTTGACCACAAACACGCTCAATGGCGTGCCCAACAAGAATCCATCCGAGTCGTCCAAGGCGGACCTTGAGTCATACGTCAGTGTGTCTATCTCTGAAGGCTGCGGGCACATGTTGACGAGGTGGAGCGCACTCTCCAGCATGGCTGGACGAGGGTCAAACATCCCGGTCTATTACGTCCAACAACCATCGAACCGCCACCTAACGTCAGGATCCACGACGCTTGTCGCAGAAGGTCAGTTGCTCATGCTGTTACGGTTGAATCCACTCATGCGTCGTCACCTCCATGTAAGTCCAATAACGAGAGCTTGCCCAGGGACTCCAAGCCTGAATGGAACTTACTGATGTTTGCGTAGGTGATCTCATTTGCTATGCCCAGGGAATTAATGATATCGAGATCGCCACACCCCACCATGCCGAAATCTGAAGGTAACACTTATGACGCGACCTTACTCTGGATCATGACGGCCGAGCCAAGTGTGACGTCGTTCGAGTACGGGATATATGTCAGGATCGATTTGCAGGACATGCTGTATGGTGAGTCCTACCAAGTTCCAAACGCCGCACGGTTTCATGGATCAAGTACCAGGCATCGAGCGCAGACGCTGGCCTCACAACTTGGACATGTTTTACCCCATCTTCAGCACTGTGGTGTTCATGCTGATCACTATCTGGGTGGCTTGCTTGAGCTCGTTTGATGGATGTGGCTACTGGGTCGGAGCTATCCAGGCGGGCCAAGGGGGGAAGGTTTTCACTCGCCATCCTACAGCTGATGGCAGACGCTCTTGGGTACATTTCTTTGACGGACGACATGGGCTTGAACTCACATCATGCTAGATTACCGCTGCCAAATCGTGTGGAGCAGTTGTCGTGTCAACATCTTGCTGTCAATTCTGTGGTTAATCAATCTTGGTGCGCATCAATATTGTCTCTCTCAAGGCTCTTGGTTCACTCCAGTCTTGGAATTGGCATTGGGACTTTTGCTGGACTCGACCTCAAGCATAGCTGGGTCCACTTTTTTTAGTGGTACTACTGAGAAATTTGGGCTGGCGTTCTATTCAAGTACAACCTTTTGAATGTGATGCTGACGTCTCCGATCTGTTATCAGCTATTGAGCCACGCATGGGCAGTGAAGCAAATTCTCGGAGACCGACCGACATGCATTGCTGTATGTCACCATCGTTGCCCTCGTGGTCGAGTCGGTACTTCCACTCGCGCTCTCCGTTAGCACGTTTTGATATCATTTGGGCTCGGGAGTCAGTCGACAGTCGTGTTTTCGTTTATCTACTCTTGTGGTGGTGCGCCAGTAGATTTCTTCACTTCTCAAATATGAGCTGACGGGGTGTACAGTGCATATCGCCTCAGACTCTTATTCGTCGCGCTACCAAGGCCGAAGCATGGAAGAACGAAAGTACGCTCATACTTCCAATATCGATAATCCGGACCCGTGGCAACATCGTGTCGGATCCGAGCATGTCCCATAGGAGGGGAGGCATTGCGCAAGAGCCTAAGACGTGCAGGGGCAGTCATGCCGCCAGGGTGGCTAGGTACGACTACTTGTGCACTTTGATGATTTATATCAAGGCACTAGTGTATTACTACTACGGAAGTCAATCGCTTGCCCACGTCTTGTTGTGTTGGATGGACCTGGGGAGCACGTGTCGCATACATCCTTGTTCGAGATTCCGTAGTGAGTATTGTCTGCCAAGAAGCCAGCCATATACCAGTATTGAGTCTGCGATCCGGGAATGGATTCGCCACCTCTGCAGTTATGTCCGGTTGCGCTTATACCGAGGCCTGAATCCTCACGGCCATGGGTCAGTGCAGAGTATTCTTGCAAGTCTGAAGGACTGGCAAGGTGCCGCTACGCATTTGGCCATGGTGAGTGGTGCAGACCCCGGCATTTAGGATGACAACTTGTAGATAACACCTGCTCTTGTTCATCGAATCGCGGTGTCTCATTGACTGTTTCGTTGAACGTGACCCTGAACGAGGCCGGTGACCTGTCGGAGATTGCCATCATTCTATCGACCATGAAACAACGTGGTTACCAAGCTGTAGTGCACCCTCATCGGTCAGCATCCGGAGATCAAGCTTATTTGGCATGATGACTCACCTGTCACGTACTGTTCTCTTTACAAGAGCTCTCCTCGTCAGGTGTGGACGATGATACCTCCAGCAAAACGAGCACCCAAGTTTTCTGATGCTGACTGGAGGCAGCTTCCACCCACGTGAGTTATTTCGCTCTCACATACTATTGGCCTTTTTGCCATCCTGTTTCTCTACCTCATTACTTCACCTCTTCCGAGTCGGCTGGTCTTTAACCGACTGCCTCGCGGTTCATCATTGGGCCGGATCGCACATTGATCGGTGTTTGACAAGCGAACGGAGGGTTAATGCTAAGTGAGTGCTGATACGGTTCTTGTGGAACAGATCCGGGCTAAGTACGGTAGATCAAACCTGCTCAAGGCTTTCCGCTTCCAATATCTGTCGAAACGCCCAATAGCGCAAACCTGCCTGACGCGCTAGGCGCTGTTCCGCTCGGATACGGATACTGACCAGAACTATAAAAGCTCCGATGTCAGAATGTGAGCTTATGTAAGTGAACGGCTATCCCTTGCTAGCACCAAACTGGCAGCGCCGTCGGTGACTGCTGAAATTGCGCACCTTGTATGATGTAAGTCTTGGTGTTTGACACACGTGTTTTCTTACATTTATAGCGACGACTGGCATCCAGGAGTCCCCCCAAACCCGTCCACACCACGACTCAACTGCCATTCTCATGGGTCCTATGCTCAAGTCTACCAACGATCAGAATGTAGAGGCTTTGCGGAGGTCGTCGCGCAGCGCTCGAGGCAAAGGCGGCACCTTGCGACAGATGGAGGTTATGGAAAGTTTTCAAACAGCTGCTCATGTGCCACAGAATGCCGAAATGCATCACATCACGGATACGCTTAGCAAACAGCAGGTTAATTCACAGGCTCCTCTGAAGCGGCTGTCGCGAAAGAAAGCAAAAGGGTACGAGGTAAGTTACAGTTCCGTGGTCATTTGATTCGAAAGTGATCACAGACGAAGATTCCCTATACTGCCGAAATGCCACCTTCGCCGGTTCTTCCGAAGAAGCAAGCCGTTAGTTGCGATACCTCGTCTGCTTTGCACGACAGTAGAGACTTTTCAAGTTCTCGCACCCAGCCAGACAGGTAATATCCTCGCCGCTGATATTCTACAAACTAACTGCTTTGTCGTAGCCGACACTGCTCCCCTGTTCAACAAGGAGACGGTTATGAGGACAGTGTAATGGAGCGTATCTCCGAAGACTTCGCTGATCTAGGTTCTGATGATCACGAGGCGGTGGGCTCTCATGGGAACAGCCGGAAATCAGGTGTGTTGCAGGAGTGCTGTTTACTCCTCCACAAGCTGATTGGTACTCAAGTTTTCGCGGACGGGACTGACGAGGAACCGGGTGTCACAAACAGGAGGAAGCCTGCTGGCTACCGAGGTACGTGGAATGGCCAACATCTGGACCCATCAATAACCAACCAGCAGTGGATTACGGGGTTGAGAACATGATGGAGGACGAACCTGATGCTGAAGAAGCGATGTCGCCCGTCGGTGATGGTATGTACATCTCTCCGATCCCGTTAGCAGTTTGGATCATTAGAGAAGATGAAGATATTTCTCACCGCCCAAAGAGTTGTATTCACAAGTGAGGCAAGTACCATCCCTCGTTCTAAAACTTTAGTAACCATAATCCAGTTGTATATTCTGAGGACGAGCCTGCCGTTGATAATGAAGAGATGTTTGAGTCCTTCATCAACCACGGTGTGTTATGCTTCATCCAATCTTTCCGTTAACATTTTGAGTCTTTAGAAGATCTCCCCCATGGCAAGACTGCACGCGGTAGCGTGCATGACGATAGTGAGCCCGACAGCCCGCTACTTCCCAAGATTACATTCTCGTTGTGTGAGCATCCATATTTCCACAACTCCCGCAGATGAATGATTCTCGCAGGTAAACGGAACAGCAAGGATGAACGGCCCCACACATCGCTGCATATTGAGGCCGGAAGCTCGGGCGCCGCATCCAGTAGAGTTGAAGCTGCTCATCCTCGTAAGTTTCTGATATCCTTGTAGTCTTTAAATTGCATTGCTCTCGCAGGTCAACCGAGCAGCATCCAAACTCAAGTTAAACACCATGGCAAGAGTGGTCTAGATGAACGACCTCAGGCTCTCAGCGGTGCCTTCAATCAACACAAAGCGAAAGGTAGCTGTCTATAAACCTATCTTTCGTCAGATTTTAAACTCTTTGCCAGCGTCCGATCAAGCCCCGGAGTGCCAACCTGCGTCGAAGTCCAATCCGTTTAAACGCCCGGCTAGCCCTCCAACCGTCGTGCAGCGTAAAGTGGCCAAAAAATCCTCTACAACTGCATCCCGTGGCCGCGGTGGAAACACCACTGCTATCCACTCTCGGCAGGTCTCCGATGCTCACGGTAGCTCGGACGATGAGGCCCACCACGATGTCCTCCTCGCCCATCAAGCGCGTAATGGTGCGCCACGTGCTCCTGACCCAGTATATCTCACATCGCTCAGAAACGGAGCTTCAACCGACCGCGAGGCAAGGTCCTCATTTACTGTTCAAGATAATGAGAACACGGCATCTGTCTCACCCAATTCTTACGGTGGCATCGGTAATGACCCGACAACCCTTAAATTTTACGACCCAGCTTGGAAGTCGATCCTTACTCGGGCTAAAGCGCTTTCTCGTCTGGACGCCCTCATCCACAATGCATTCCCTGATCAGCAAGTATACGTCAGCAAAAGCGCCATGGAATTCATCACCCAGGCCATGGCTGAGGTCCAGCGGGACGGTGTTACATTGAACGAAGCGACTCTGAGGGCCCACTGGCAGCATAACATGTGTAACCTCGTAGGTCTAATTAGCATTACGCCCTCAAACCTCTTAAATAGTTCTCATGCTTCATTCAGCTTTTTGACGATCTTGGCATGTATCAGTCAGACTTCAAGAAGATTGCTCGACATGTCGCTGCCAAACACTGGGAATGGGAGCCTCGCACTGGCAATGATGCACAGCAATCGGCGGACTACATATCGAAACTGTACAACGACCTTATGAAGGGAACAAAGCATATTCATGGCGATGCCGATGTGAATGTAGGTTTTTTTTATACTCGCAACAGCACACTTCTGATGGTTTGTCATTACAGGGAAAGTTCAACAACTTTTCCAGTCTCGCACTGAGGGATTTATGCATTACGGGCTACTTTACCGGCAGGTCAGTGCTTGCAATCTCACATCCGGACACGTTCAGAAAACGGCTTCCTGCTGGAGCATTGGCCAAGTTTGCTGCCACGGCAGTACGCGATTACTTTTAACTTCGGAGCCACTGCTGACAAATTCTGCAGCTTACTGCTGCTGTGGACAAGTATGCCAATGGCTCGTTCAACAGTCACAAGTTTCATCAGGAAGAGTACTCGAAGGTCAACGAGCAGTTTCAGAATATAATCAGCAACATTGAGCAAATCCCTCACCGCATGCAATGTCTCAAGTCGTTACTGGAGGACATATCTGTCCAAGGATGGTGAGTAACTTTATGTTGAAGTATACATTTTTTTCAACTACAGATGCAGTGCGAAGAACCCAGCGATTGGCACTGACTTGGATGGGGTGCAGGCTAACGGGGAGCGCAATTTCCTCGCTCATCTTGATTAGATTGTTGTTTACGTACTAATACGGTACTATCACATACTTCAAATACATTTCTATTTTGTCACCGCAGCAGCGACAGAATGACGTGGATGACTACCCCCTTCCTTCGCTCTACCACGACTCAGAGGACATGGCGACGATAAACGGCGTGCGATGCGTACTACGCAACTTTCACCCCAGCGACAGCAACTCAAGCAATGAGCCAACGCCATCGACAACACGACTCGGACGACGACTCGGGCTGCATGCCACTACTTTCTTCTCTTCCCCTCCCTCACGCTACACCACTCAACGAGGATCGACAGATATCCAGTCCACATCTGGCGTCGAACACGAGAACAAACAAACCTTCAACGTCCAGGTACTTCAAGATGCGGCAAAAAGGCGTTGGAGAATGTTCTGAATTCAGCAAGTTCACTCGCACCTCTTAAGCTGGCTTATACTAACAGACTCGAACATAGTCCGAGTGAATGGCGCAAAGACGCTTATGCTCGACTTGAATCTTGTCGGTCCCCTGGGGTTAGTTACAGAAGCCGCACTATTGAAGTTCTTTCTGATCCAGGATACATATCATGTCCGTGCTCAACAGTCAGTAGAACTATAGTGTCGACAAAATGCTCTGGCTCGGACCCGGTCCTTTGACATCGACCACCACGAACGTGATTTATCTTTGCAAACCTCTCGTCAAGTACGTCAAGATAATCGCTGGTCAGTGATCTTTGCTCCCGTCACCACCTCTACCAACGAAATATCATACCAGATCAAGGGTCACCTTGCACGCCAGCTCACCAAAGCCAATTGTACAAGCCCCCTATCCAAGTACGAGTTTGGGCTCGCCGAGCCGAACACATGGGCTTGGTGCTAACCCACAGAAATAGTTTGAGCGGCTTGCGTCTACTAGCAGGACTGGCACCGCACAAGCTAGAAGGTGTGGGGAGTACGGGATCGGAAGAGGTCATCGTCCC
>JBBPSU010000670.1:0-10009 GCA_038093755.1 Tylopilus microsporus | reverse complement strand
TTCTGGCAACGACGATACCCTTGTCTCACATTTTGGTTCTCAAAGTTGGTACATTCTCGCGCTTGTCGTTACACCTAGCTAACCTGCGCATATAGTTGCCATCCAAGTGCGACATTGTACATTTTCTCCCATCCCTCGCGTGTCTGACTGTCATTTCCTAGAACACGACGTTCGGCGGCATCCAAGGTTTCACGCGCAAACCAGAGACACCGTGGTACAACAGCGCCGGCGAGTTTGGTGGCATCGTCCACCAGGAACGTGGATGGACATACGTCCTCGTTGCTAATGCCGGACACCTCTTGCCGTATAACAACCCCGTCTCCGTAAGGATTTTTCCTTGCATGCCCCCCGCTTGTTCACGTTGCCGTTAGGCTCTCACTCTCGCAAGAGAGTTCATCTTTGGAAACAACCAGACGGGCTTGGTGACCAATACTAGCTCAGGTGCGGTCACTGTTGTCGGAGGCGAAGTATCCTCTCTGGGAAGTGAGGTCATGACTGGCCAAGCGGCCATCTATTATGGTCAAGGGACGACCGCTTCTAGTTATATTTTCCCATCGGCGACCGTTGAGGCTTGGAACGCCTTCATTGCTACTGCGACTGCGACTGCGACTGCGACCGCGAAGAATGGAGCGGGTTCCACAGGTTCTGGGTCGAGCAAGGTTATTTTGGGAAGCTTGCTAGCGATTGCGTTTGGAATGCTGTTGTAGCAGGGCCACTGGACTACAGAACTTTGTTTGTGGCAGGCCACTACCACCAAGTTGTTGCACGACGTTAATTATAATATTACCCTACATCATCTCCGCATTCGCCATGCAAGCGTCTCAAGACAAAGCCTTGCGCTGTTCGATTAATAGCTCCACGAACTCGGCAAACGACGAGCAGACTTGGTTTGGTGGTACTGCATCACTTCGCGCTTCGTCCCCTGGGCGATACTTGCCCGTTCTCACTGCGCGTAAATGATCAGCAAAAATAAAACCGCAGAGAGTGGGACGTACCTAGGACACGCCACAGACCGAGTTCGATGGCACCTTGGCCGAGATCTGCGAGCACGTCATCCCCGATGACCGCGACACCTTCCCAGCGCCGTCCACGTCCGTCCACGTCATCGTCGCATCGTTGCGAGGCATCAGCGCCGAGATCGTGGTCGATATCGCGCAGCACGGCCTCGAAAAACGCCCGTGTGGGCTTTCCGACGACGATCGCGGATGTCTGTGCGGCATCTTCGAGTGTGTTCACGAATGGCCCGGGGCCGAGGGCGCGTGCGTGATCCGAAGCTTCGATATAGCGTGCTTTGTGGAGCGCGATGAGCGGGGGGCGCTGTCGTTGCGGCTGAGACACGGATGGGGATTGCGTGCTCGACTCGGATGTCGATGGGGGCTTGCGTGCGTCGCGAGGCCGGTGCTCGCCGACGAGGATCCGGAACGCGGTGTTGAGGTGGGCGTAGTCGAGCAGAGCGGGTGCGAGGCCGACGACGACGGCGTCGTGCGGTATCGGAGAGAGGGCGTCGTCATCTTCCGTCCCCTGGCCGTGCGTGCATTCTTCGAGGGCGGATGTCGAGAGCAGCATGTAAGGTCTTGGTGATGCGGGTGAATGCGTGCAGACGAGCGAAGACGAGCCTGAGCGACCTTACTTTGTCACCGCCAACGCTTTCAACACCGCTCTCAGTGCGCTGATGCTCGTCCACAGTTCGTCCCGGCGGGCGTCCAGCCCAGCAGCGCGCATCCGCTCGTGCATGGCATCGGTCGATTCCTTGCTGGTGTTACTGCAAAAACGGAAGGGTATGCGCGCGGTGCGAAGTGTGGCGAGTGCTTGGGCAGCACCAGGGATGGGCGACGATCCGATCAAGAGCGTGCCTGAGATGTCGATGAGGAGTGCACGAATGGGTGGGGTGGGACATCGGGAGTATGAGACTGATCTCTTCAGCTGCAGGTCAGGGACTGCCATGATTCGTGAACGTACGGCGCGTACGGCGCGTCGGTCATACAAGTGCGCACTTTTCAGACTTGACCTGAGCACAACCCCTGCCAGTCCTAGTCTATTCTCAAGCCTGTCCGTACATTGTCTCTCGCTATTCGCAGCACCTAGCTGAGCTCCTGCACCTCGCCGTTCTTCGCTCCTAGCCTCCTACCTAGCTCTCCCACCGACCCGTTGCACAGCATTTGGTCATTCATTCTTTTGATAGCGGTCGATATTCACAGACACCGCTCACTAGTGTCCAACCTGCGACATTTAACCCTCCCGAAGAGCCCGCTCCACACGGGGTAATTGTTGCGAAGGAGACCTTGCAAGCGAGCAAACCAAGGTAACAAGTACGTAGTCGTCTCAAGCTGCCTAGAATTAACCGATGATGCCCAACCCAGCTGCAAAACCAGCCGCGACGTCAAGCTACGTGTCTGGATCCGGCCCGAGCCCCGGATAGTTGGTGAAAGCTGTGTATCCTCTTGCGTCCCGACTCAGCGTCCACGCATGCCACACTTTATATTTCCCCCAAGCCACCGGCGTGGAAACAAATTTGGTGATGGATATAAGAGGTAGTGTATCACTTTGTCAAAATGCAGACCAGAGAAATGACACGTGACGGTACCTATCAGTCTCGCAGTTGCTCTCTCGGGCAAAATCGTCATTCAATGGATTTGAAGAAACAGAGGAGACGAGTTGCATTGACGAAGCCATCGATCTAGACTGCCAAGCTCTGGCACTTTGCCCACCGGGCCACGAAAATCGCGTTGTTGCATTGAATTCCCTTGCAATCCACCTTCGTTCTCGATACAAGCAGCTTGGTGGCTTGCAGGATCTCGAGGAAGCCATTGTTCTCAATAGAGAGGCCCTTGAGTTTCGTCTGGAAGGACACCCAGATCGCTCCACACCTTTGTTCAACCTTGCTGTTTCTCTTTCAAATCAATATGACTGGCTCGGTAGCATGCAGGATCTCGAGGAGGCCATTGTCCTTGGCCGAGAGGCACTTGAGCTTCGTCCAAAAGGACACCCAGACTGCCCCACGTCTTTGTCCAACTTCGTTGTTTCTCTTTCAAATCGATATGACCAGCTCGGTGGCATGCAGGATCTCGAGGAGGCCATTGTCCTCGACCAAGAGGCACTTGAGCTTCGTCCGAAAGGACACCCAGATCGCTCCACATCTTTGTTCAACCTCGCTGTTTCTCTTTCAAATCAATATGACCAACTCGGTAGCATGCAGGATCTCGAAGAGGTTATTGTCCTTGGCCAAGAGGCACTTGAGCTTCGTCCGAAAGGACACCCAGGTCACTCTACATCTTTGTCCAACCTTGCTGTTGATCTGTCGACTCGGTACAACCTGCTCGGTGGCATGCAGGATCTCGAGGAGGCCATTGTCCTCGACCGAGAGGCACTCAAGCTTCATCCGAAAGGACACCCAGATCGCTCCACATCTTTGTCCAACCTCGCTGTTCGTATTTCAAAATGCTACGACCAGCTCGGTAGCATGCAAGATCTCGAGGAGGCCATTGTCTTTGGCCAAGAGTCACTTGAGCTTCGTCCGAAAGGGCACCCAGGTCGCTCCACATCCTTGTCCAACCTTGCTGTTCGTATTTCAAAACGCTACGACCAGCTCGGTAGCATGCAGGATCTCGAGGAGGCCATTCTCCTCGGCCGAGAGGCACTTGGGCTTTGTCCAAAAGGACACCTAGATCGCTCCACATCTTTGTCCAACCTTGCTGTTCGTATTTTAAATCGCTATAACTGGCTCGGTAGCATGCAGGATCTCGAGGAGGCCATTGTCCTTGGCCGAGAGTCACTTGAGCTTCGTCCGAAAGGGCACCCAGGTCGCTCCACATCCTTGTCCAACCTCGCTGTTCGTATCTCAACTCGCTATAACCAACTCGGTAGCATGCAGGATCTCGAGGAGGCTATTGTCCTCGACCGAGAGGCACTTGAGCTTTGTCCAGAAGGACATCCTAACCGATCATGGTCTTTGGGCAACCTTGCACACCATCTTCATACTCGTTTTACAAGATCAAAGCATACTGAGGATCAGGAGGAGCTGTTCAGCCTCTATGCTCAATTCTCACATCTGTCCCAACTCGGGTTTTTTGCAGATGTTGTCAGTGCTAAAGGTTGGATTAAAGTGGCTGAAGAATTCCAGCATCCCACACTGCTTCTGGCATATGAAACCACCCTCTGACTCCTTGTTCAACAACTAGCCACTCTGCCGTCTTTACCTAAACACCACACTGTCCTGAAGGAGCTCACATCGTCGATCGCGGTAGACGCCTTTTCTGCTTGTCTTCGTAACAATGCTCCTGACCGCGCAATTGAGCTCCTCGAACAAGGATGCAGTGTGTTCTGGAACCAGCTTACTCGCCTCCACTCCCCGCTGCATGCTGTTATGGAATCCGGCCCCGAAGGAAAAGCATTGGCAGACGAGTTCACGCGATTGTCCCAGCACATGCGCAATGCACTCCGTTCGCCGGATGACGCTGGCCAGCACGAACTCCTGTGGCGACTCAGCCTGAAATTGCAGCAAGTTGTGACCAACATACGCGCGCTACCCGGTCTCTCTCGCTTCCTCCTTCCATCACTGAAAAATCAGCCGGGCTATAAGACTTCATAATTAGAAAATAATTGAGATAAAGGACGTAATCGCTCGCAATCTGCCAAGGCTAGGGATAATATCTTGTATAGGCTTATATAGGTCCTAAGCCTTCGAGATTCTCACAATTTTGGTCGAAGTAGACATTTGTGCGGATTGCGTTGTTGCGACAACCAACGCATCACCAAAGGTCACCAGCCTTTCAGACAGTCACAGTTTTGCTCAAAGCGGACACGTGCATAAATTCCATTTCTGCAAGACCAATACGTCGGAAAAATCCATAAGCCTTTCAGATGGTTACAGCTCTGGTTGAAGTAGCACTTGTACAGACTCCCTCGCGGCAATAAGCAGTGGATCAAAAAAGATCGCAATCGAGATCTAAGGAGCGTGATATTTTACCAGTCTAATTGCTACCCTGCCGCTGACCATCCCTCATTGAGTGAAAGTTTTTGTCGCCCTCTACAACTTTCCTCTGCATCGACTCCCTTCCTATTTCTTGCTCGATTTGGACATGTTGCGCCATGTAGCAGATGTAGATCCATCGACACCCAGCACTCGTACCATTATCCACGGATGTGACTGCATCCGATCATGTGGTGTTTTCCCATTGGCCAATTTTTTCGGATGGATGGCAAGAATGATACAATGATATGATGTCTGTGCCATCAACCGAAACTGCACCACACTTCCACGCGCAAAGCCGTCATTGCAGTCATTGCCCAGACACGCAGCTGTGCGGTCAACATGCATTTTCTGTCTGAATGTTCCAATATTCAAAAGTTGACTCAGATATGAACCGATCTATCTAGTATAGCCCGAGTCGAGCTTGTATATACATTTACGGTAGTACTATGGAATCATCTCGAATGCGCAGTGGGTGCCAGTGGTAACGCTGGTGAAACGACTACTTGCGGGAACGAGCCACAGAAAGAGTCTCTGGGCGGAGAGGTCGATAGTCATTAACGTTGCAACGACCAAAGATGATTCTACAGCACAATGAAGATCAGACAAAAGCAATATTGTGGTATTTCCGGTGAGCTTCGCTTACCGGTTCCACCAGACAACAAGGGTGTTGATCTCAGCAGATTTATCTGGAGAATCCGGGGTTTCGAAGTAGTCGACAATGTGGCTGTAAAATGTGTCATAGTTGAAATCCTCATCAACTACAGCCCAAGAAGACGCGCTCGATAGGGAAAAGCGAATCTATCAGAGGGTGAACAAGCTATCCCAATGAAACAAATAATCGTACCTGAGCTGCAACGTATGCAATGGCTCGGGGCTGTACAGTTTTCATTCGGAGTAGTTGTGCAACGTTGCTACGTGCCCGTGGACCCTTGGAACGAAGTGCTTGGTCATTTCCATCGTGACGACGTGCTGAACTTGGAGAGGTAAAGATACATTTGAATCCCTGAGTGCCACATGGCATTCGAGATGTTTAAGTCGTGCGATCGATACAACGGCTCAGACACGAACCTTGACAAGGAGCTCGCTTCGGAACAAACCACGGGATGGTGAACTAGGATCATACCGGTTACCTTCATAGAGGAACAACGGCCAACTATAAGCAGTGACTCGGAAGTCATGGTGATACTCGCGTATGCAAGTGCGCACACTACCGATGTTGTTAGAGTCCCACACAGCATTCACGGGCTAACACCGACCTCAAATCATCCCAGTTATAGTCAACTGGACAAAGAAGGCGTCCAGTTAATTCATGGTTAAGCCCACGCCATTCCTTATCACGAGGAGACAAGCGCGACAATTGGTCAACGCCGACGTGGTCATGGTTGGTGTCGGCAGTTATCCAAAGAACAACCTCTCCTTTCAACATAGATGCGTCGTCACCCCTGGCGCCGTCAGCCCCTGCCTGTAACTGAGCAAGTTGCAGATCGTGATTCTAGAGTCGGAGTACCATATTCAATCTTACTTACCTCCCGGCAGGCATATAGGTCGAATTCCCCATCTTCTAGCAGCTTTGAAACCGAAGGGCACCACGAAACAAGTTTCTTGAAGTTATTGTGTGTTCGTTCCTGGCTAGTGAAATATCCAAGTCGTCACTGGTATGCGCGTGCTGTAAAATGAAATATCACTTACTCAGGGGTTGACTCAGACTGGATCATTGCCATAGACACTCCAACTTCAGCCAGACGTAGCCTCCGGCGGTCGTGTTCCGCAATCATGTCCGCTATAGGTTCAGAAAGAGCAACAAGCCGTCGAACAGCTCGTCCCTCCCTAGATAATGTCTGGAGGCTGGAAATCATCAACCCCACCAGGCGTTCTCACTAGGAGGAGCTCACTCACGGCTTCTTGCAGACCTTGCTGTGCATCTGTGCATTCTCAAGTTCGAGTGCGCAAATGCGTCTCTTGAGGGCCTGAACATCCTGGCCCTGGGGACTGGCTTGCGACGGATTCGGCATGGCGTTCAAGTTGTTCATGGATGGCGACGACATTGGGGGAAGGACAATTTCTGAGCCTTAAACTCAGCTGTGGCTCAGGCTATTAGTATGCACGCAGAGGCAACTCACACAGAGTCAGGGACATACCACGACTTCTGGAATGTGTCCCGAGAATAAGTTACTGAGTGATCGGCAAATGCGACACTACGCGAGAAGTGGTTATTGTGTATACGAGGTTTAGCTCAGCTTACTACCGGATCGGGGATTCGGAACGTCGCCACATAGGACGGTTCCGAGTTGCCGGATGTCAATGGCCACACATCGGGTAGGTGGAACACCGTGGAAGCTTACCGATTCATCAGCAAACCAACCCTCCTCTGCACAGACTGTAGAGTCTGTAGTTTGGGTGACCTTTCTGTACAGAGTCAAATTTTGGCTGTGTGGGAAAAAGGTTGGTTTGCTGATGTTACTAGTCGTCACCTATCTGCGCGACCAGATTTTCTCAACTAAGTGGTGATTAAAAAGTTGACGGCGAAAAGGTGAGAATGCCACCCGGAAGAGAATCACCGTCACGGTGCACTGACGGCTATGACAGGCTACCTGCCTTCAAACCTCATCCATCGTTCGACATACCCCCTGGATTGTATTCCTTATCCAACACTGGCTGAGCTCCTCATGAGTTTGGACAAACTCCACCCCTACTTCGACTGGCAAACCAAGTTTGCACAGCCCCTCAAGTGGCTCTTCGCGCAGCGCCCTCTGGATTCAATCACGGTAGATAAACTCGAACTCATCCTCCCCGAAACTCTTTGCAATATCTTTAACATCCCACCTGCCTGGGTTCTCGTTTTCTGTGAATCAGCCCTATGTGCCATGGAACAAGCTAGAGCCCAAGCGCTCAGACGGCACCAAGAGAGCCGCTTATGCCTCCAGTGCGACGGACAGTTTGAGGTATGTCGTGATGAGTTCGATTTGATTTACTTAACTCAATTCACTTCTATAGAATGATTCATTCATAGCAGAGTTCTAGTCGACCTGAGGGTGAAAAAGGAGTGCGCCGGACCAGCACTGCCCGCAGAGGAAGTACTATACAGTGACGACGACTCATGCTACCGTTTTCTACCACCTATGCATACGCTGAATATATATGTGTGGGGGTGGCCTTGGGTGGGTGTAGTCACGGTGTATAGGCATGCGACTTGGGTGATTGTAACAACGGCGTTTGAGTTGTGTTTAGTATGGCTGGACTCTGAGCCATCCCCTTGGGAAGAAAAATATATATATGTACTATGATGAAGGTACATAATGGGATCTTGGGCCGAGTCTGAGCGCTAGCCTGCTAGTGAAGGAATAAAAATCCTCAAAATGGCACATTTTCACTTAGCCCCATTTTCCCTATGCCCCCTCGAGAGCTCCCGAAAGAGCTCCAGCTCATGATCTTCTTGCTCGTGCCACGCAAGACGGCATTTACCTGCCTGAAGGTAGATAAGATAGTCAAATTATGGTATGGAATTAATGTCAGTACACGAAAGCAGCCGACTCACTGTTACGATTTCATCCATTTTCTTCTCTTGTCATTGGCTAATGTATCGTATGATTCCTCTTTCATTTTTCATTTGTTCCTCGTATGACACCACTTTCTTATTCGTACAGCCTTGACTGTGCACGGCTGTGAATGCAGCGCAGCTCGTCCATACGTAGTAGTTCATAGCTCGGTCTGTGCGCATCTCGTCCTAGTATTTAAACCCATGTAAAGTACATACATCGGCAGTCTTATCCATTTGTTCAGTTCTCGCCCTAGGCTTGAATACGAATTAAGGGTACCGCTCCTATCATCATCTACTCGCTTCGGACTTGACAACTAGTCTTGAAGTTTTGAACACTGGTCGATTTGCTGTCTTGCCCTCGAGCGTCACGACTCTAAGTCTAGGTCGTAACACTCACCAGCCTGTGTCTCACTCAGGCTAGAGCCCCACCTCTACCGCGAGGTGTGTTTGATGACAGAAATCCAGGCGCGGAAATTCTTAATATCAGCCCTGTTTCGCCCTGGGTTTATTCAATCAACGGTCGAGGTGCTTTGCTTCAATGCATCGCTTCGGGTGGAGACCGCAGCCTCCATTCTTGGGTTTTGTTCTGGGTTGCAGAAACTCGATCTGCAACTCCCTTGTTACACCGTTGGCAATAATCCGCTTATTGACCCACTCCGAAGGCTCCCCGATCTTAGAGTCCTTTCGGTGGATCTATCGTCAATATTCAACAGTGCGGTCATATGCTTACCGAACATCCCCATTTTTCATCAGGTAACCCACCTTCACCTCACCAATGCCTGGGCGACCTGGGACCCTACTGCAAACTCGATTGGTGTGGAGCAGCTGACACAGGTCACCCACTTGTCACTGTTCTTGTCGACCGTTCGCACGCTGCCTGGCTTGTTGAAGAAGATTTTGGCTAGCGAGAATCTTGTGGTATTAGTATTGTGGAAGCGGTCATGGGTGCCTGACAGCATCCTGGCAGAATTTCTCGCAGATCACGAAATCGAGGACGATCACATCCTTGTTTTGGATGAAGTACATCAGGAAAAACGGTTTTCTCCTGTAGTACGTCATGACATGACAGCTGCTATGTTGCTGACATAGTGCGACATATCCAAATATGTGACACACTCTGCTACGCAACGAACTCAATTGCTCGTGTAGGCTATATAGACTACAGTAGCCTATATCTCAGTTGCTCCAACTATATAGTCGCTACGAGTGCAAAAACAATATATTGTACTATGCTACAACTTCACTGCTCGCCTGCCGCACCCAGTGTGACTCGGATGCCAAAAAGCAAACATCTTGCTTTTTGCGTGAGTGACCGACATGTCCTGAAAAGCGGGGTCACTTACTGTCCGCCCACACCCGCCCTCGTCGGTCGCTACTCCCTGTGTGATACCGAAAATATCTTGGTTTTCGCGTGAGTGACCGACATGTCCCGAAAAGCGGGGCCACTTACCGCGCACGCGCGCACCCCTGCTTGCTGCTACACCCTGTGTGAAACCGGA
>JBBPSU010000669.1:0-10014 GCA_038093755.1 Tylopilus microsporus | reverse complement strand
GGTCTAGAATCGACTTGCATTCTAACACCAGCGTCCAGTGCAGCACGCACGGCGTCTGCTTCTTCGAGGTGTTGTGCAGCCCAGCGCACATAGCGGTCGACGAAGATGGGTTTTATATCACCCAAGTGCGCGAGAATGTCTTGAGTCTTGACCGTTCTGTGACATAGATACATCAGAGCCAGCTCACACAGGTAAGGACATAATGAGCATAAAAAGTGCGGCTGCGCCAAGGAGTGCATTCGTCCATCGGATCGCGAGACGAAAAAACGCTATGAGAATGGACAAAGATGTACTACGGACTCACGAGGCCGAGGTTATGGCATTGTGTCGAAGTCAAGAGAGCGACGTATTCCTTGTGAGGGTATGTCGATTGGCAAGTGGGGATCCGTTGACGCTGAGCATGCTCTCATCGCATCGAGGAGCACGCGACGTGGGGTATGTAGGCCATGGTCGGATTGAAGGTCGCGCTAGATGGTGGACGGCGTTGGTTGAAAGCACCATTTAAATGAGGTTGCTTAGCTGGCGGCGTAGGCCGATCAGGGACAAACGGAGGTGGTTTAGTGAAGTTCTGCGGGGTATGGAAAAGCTTCGCGGCGGGTTGTCGCGTCCTCGTTGTTCGCGTAGCGCCTGGCGTCCGGTTGGTGGCAAATGCGCCTGATGGTCCCGCAACAGCTTTTTTCGGCATAACGGCCATCATGTACGCTGCATGATGTCAGTGAACAGCGAAAGAGGGATTGAATGAAATGCACCGTTCTTTGGAGCTCTCGCCTGGAAGCCTTCTGTCCCTGCCCAGATCCAGGCGCCTCGGCCTCCTCCTGCGCCGTAGTACGTCATCAAAACCAGCCTTGGATCTAGTCAACATCATACAAGGAAATGACCATCGAAGAACACGCACTGCCAGCGGTGCACAAGGCAACCAAGACGACCGAGACAACTGAACACCGAATATGTCGGTAACCTGCGTAGATGGTGAGTCTGCGCTATGTCCTCAGACTGGTGAACATACCAATAGTGAGAGAGACACGCCGTTGGCAATGAAAAAGATGCGCAAGATGCTGAATGGACCATTTTGAGTATGCAGGGTGATGATGAGGTACGTGTACTCACGCGGCACAATTTATAGACTTATTGAACTGAGAGTCAATGATGGTGATGATGGCGAGCAGACCAAGTAACTGACTGACTCGGAAAAAGGTATAATGAAGGCCATCTTCTCGACAGGTATCTTGTTGCTTTGCAGACGTTGCGGATGAAGCTGGACAAGAGATACCGGAGATGACGAGGAAAGTGTTGCTGACAGAGGGAATGGATGTACTAGGAGAGAGCCATGTGGTAGATCGGGTGAAATGACTCGTCGGATGCCTGGCAGTGCCAAGTGATCTCAACGTTCACTTTCAAGTTCGACTTGGCTGCCGCTGACCTAAGTATGCTTAGTATAGCGTTTCGAAAGCACAGCCTGACTCGGAGGCGCGCAGGCGTACTAAACGACAAAAACTACTAGGGTAGAAATTACTAGAAAATAGTTTACAAAGTGGTCTACAGATATTCATCCATATCCATTAAATCGGATCCTGCGAAATACATTTCTAAAATGTCGTCCTCTTCGCTTGAGCTGGCCAGGGATACCCCGCCCACGGCATTCGACTCCTCACTACTGGAATGCTCATAGTATTCATCATCTTGCCAACCATTCTGCACGTCGGAACCAGATGTCGGATCATCTCCATGCCCATGAGACGTGGACGTGGATTGAGAACCAGGTGGGAGAGGCGCTAACGCAGCCTCGCGGGTGTCGACTCGCATGCTTCCTTTGCAGGGTTCTTCGGTGCTAGGAGGTTTGATGTGAGAATACGTGTGCCCGATACCCATACCCCAATAGTAGCGTAACAGCATGTCCCGATCGACAAACCTACCAAGATCTTAAGTATCAGCAATCTACAAGTTCAGATTGTGGACCAGAAAACAAACCTATTGACGTAGTACTGCTTCGAATCATGGCCATCTCGGGATGCTCTCGACATGGCCTGACAATCGGGATGAAGCTTACCCTTGGAGAAATTAGGAATGAGATGGCAGCCTCTTAAAACGTCCGCTGGGTCGACGAAACCGAAAGCGTCGTCTTCGCTCATGGGGACAAAGCGCAAAACGTCTAGTTTACACGCATTGTGTTCTTGATGATCTTCGACGACTTCAAACCAGCGAACCCAAAGAAACTCTAGACGGCGAGGCTGGTAATCCGTCAGCCCTGGACCATTGTAAATGACGTTGGCATGAAAAATGCCGAGAACCCTAGCGTAGCAGAATGGATGCACAGTGGAAGTGGATGTGTCACCGTCACGGTCGGAAAGAAGCATGATGTCCCGATGATCTGTGCTCGGATTGATGGAATCTTGCGCCCTGCGGGCGTCATAAGCAGTATAGTTGATCCACATTAAACGATGCCGGTAGATCCGATCGTTTTTGAAGAGGACCTGACTATGCAACATGATCTCGGAATCAATGCTCGAACTTGAAGTGTCTACATCCAGAGATATAATAGTAGATCCAGCGCAGGTCTCCAAACCTGTGCCAGCTACATGCATCTGCTTGATTCGAGGAAGTAGGTGCTTCCTCAGCTTCAACGTGAAATACTGCGAGGAACATTAGAGATGAGTTACAACATGACTGTAGGAAACCGACTTTTGCTGCCGGGTCCTCTGAGTGGAGTCGGGTAAACGCTCTCAAGTCCTCTGGGTAGTTGTGTGACTTCCCGATAACATAGTGCTCTTTGGGTGCCCGGGGCAGCTTTTCGCGTGGGACGTTGGAAACAGATAGGCGGGCACGAATTTGGCGGATACGTGCTTGACGCCGTTCAATTCGGGTCAGCTGTCGGATGTATGCCTTTCGGCTAGTCCTTGTGAATCTGGACTTGCCGACGCGATGCTCAAGCTCTCCCTATAAAAGTTGATGACGAAGTCAAAGGCATAAGCAGTATCAATTCGGGAAACAACTCACCGGCTGGGTTGAGTACGAATCCGTGGTGCCGTATCGCCTGATGGTCTCAGTGTAATCCCCCAGTGCATGCAACTTGTAGGTCTGAAGGTTGAATGTTTTTGCATGGCGCACGCATGCGGGTTGTCCTTTCTCTTTCGAAGGTTGGCTGTTCAAACTCTTGGTTCGAACCTGGCATCGGTAACGTCCCTCTGCCTCCCGCTTGAGTTCCTTAGTGGAAAAGGCGGAGCAAGTAGTTGACTGAAAGGAGCGAAGTTCAGCCCCAAGAATGGCTGTCGCATTGTCCATGACTTGAAGTGTTTCATCCGTATGGATCCGGAGCTTTGCAAGGCCGTGCCAAGTACCCAGATGGAAGAGAAGCCCGAGCACGTTGGAGTTGTGTGGCTCAGGTAAAAGCCCATTGAAAACGGGAATGGCACACTGAAATTTCGAGTACGGATGAGCGAAGCTTCGAGGAAAGGAGACAAACCAAACCTGGAGCAGGTCTTCAAAGTCCCTCGCTGCCATTTTCTTCATCTCGGAAGTATTCCGAGAAAAGCGCCGAATAGTGTCACAACCAAAGCTGGGTACTTGACGATAGCTGTATCTAGCGATTAAGAAGTTATAGTTGGTAGATGGAAATGATCTCACCGTCGGTCAAGCTCGCCGAGGACATTTCCTCTCAGGCTATCAAGAATTCGAAGAAGATGAATGAGAATTGCCCTCCAGACTCCAAGTTCAAATTCGTGTAATAAATCGACGACTAGAGTGCGATAAAGGTCAAAGCTTGTTGCGCAGAGTTTCTCAATGAAGGCATTCTACGAGATCACGAACTACGTTTCAAGTTTGTGTTTGGATCAGAAAAGAAATTCACATACCGACGTCGGGACCAGTGACTCGTCCTTGAGGAGTGCCTCAACCTGAGCATTGTCAACTGCATAGTTTCAGTCATAGATCAGTTTCCGGGCGGCTGTAATTTTTTCCCGTCTTTCTTGAGTGTTGGTGCGTATGAGAGACCTCCGCTGAAAGACGTCGCTCTTCGTGCCTAATTCTTTTGCTTGTGAGAGTGGGATCAGACAGCGAGGACAAGGACATCGTCCCAGGTTGCGGATGGACGCGATCAAGATCCTGTTGGAAACAATGAGCGAGATATACTGGCGACCAAGTTTTTCTTAGTACTTCTCTGGGTAGTCAGCAGAATAGGTGAAAATTCGGGGATAGAAGCGCCGGGTGACCCCATCGCAACACTTGATTAGTATCCCATGCTTATACGCCTGTAGGAACTCCTCGTCCAGCAGCACTTTCCATTGTTCGTGAAAGGCTTCCCTATGGCAATGTGTGAAAAACGAATCGCCCGGTGTTTTGCCTCTAGAGAACTGAGCGGCAAAGTCCTTGAAGTCGTCTGGAAGCTTCAGGAAAAAAAACTTGATTAAGTTGTGACTATTAACAAAGGCGAATACCCACCGTTTGAAAGTACGCCGCATGACAGCAGAGCTTACAGGAGGGTTGACACCGTCGATATTTGGACTCGTTCCCGAAATATAAATACAATGGCCAGAGTTTTGCATGCCCGAATGACGTGAGGTGAGTGGAATCGGACCAAAGCATGATGCCAGCGACGACCCGTGGAAGGTCGCATCCAGGTTCGGGAAGTGATCCTTGCAACTGTTGGTGAGCCTCAATAAACGCTTCGGAAGTGTAAAGCTCTCCGTATACCCGCATGTCGTGTTCTTTGTGAGATGGATGCCAACGAAGTTCGTAAGGCTCGTAGTGGAACTGGGACGAGTATGACGCATCGGAAATCCTTTCGCGAATAATTGATGTCAATGAGCGGTGGTAAAAGTCGCGGACGTGGTAGATTTTGGGCCCAGGTTCCTGGCAACGACTGTGGAAAGGGATTGAAACTGGTACTGTTGTGCGCCTCCACCCGTCATCTTCATCTAACCAATCACCCACGTCTGGTTGGTTATCAAACTGATTTTGGCCCAATACCTTGTCCACGGCATGCCAGTTTGTATTCGCGACCTCTCCTGGCAGGAAACCTTCATTACCGACAATATCGAGGAGCTCGCGGAAGCTCTCTTTGGACTTCTGGGCCCCTTGGTTCCAATACCAGTCTCCTAGCTGCATGGAGTTCTCGTTAGGGTATGGGTGGAAAGGGTTTTCCGATGCTGATCTAGGGAGACGTTGCTTCACTGGGGTATTTGCATCCGCGCATTCGTTTTCCATTGAAAATGGATCGTCGGGGTCATAGGACAGAATCGACTCAGTATGGTAGACTCGGTACAAGCCGAACTTGTTCTTCTGTGTCCTAAAAATACGGCGAATCGATGAAGAAATCGAATCGACCAACCCCGTCACGGAGGTCAAAGGAGGGTTAGAGCCCGGAGCAGGCGTCGGTGAAGAGACTGAAATAGGCATAGGCGTAGATGCATGCTGCGCAGTACTCGTGATATCTGGGGGTACTAGTAGGGACACGAGAGGTTCTGGCAACGCGTCTCTAAAACGGAGGGGTAGACGTTGGTTGGGCCGGCGAGGAAGTCGTTGCGCGAGAGGCATTCCACCATCATCTTCGATACCCGCAGCTATAGGTTGTGACGGATCCTGTGCAATATACCAGAGTTAATCAGGAATTGGTATGATGAAAAAACCTACCTGACTCACGCCGGAATCTCTGCCTTCTTTGTTCACCCTCAAGTCAGGCGAAGCTCGGAGCTCCACTACCAAAGACTCGGAGGAGTCAATTCTGGACTCGGAAGTGGTCTGGACTCGGATGCGAGCCTTTTTTTGGTGGTAAAGTTCCTTTGCCTTTGTTAGAACGCTTGAAAGGCGTTTTCTCCCCTTGAGACAATTCTTTTCATGCCTCTTGAAGGCACCTGGATCGCTAAAGGAGCGACCGCAAACGCAATCTTGTAGTAAGGGATTCGACATCCTGCTTCGAATTCGGCCTGAAACGGGAATGCGAGTCACCAGATAGGCCGCTGCTCGCAATGTAATACGGAAGTCTCACCTTGGTACTAGTAGGCCCTCAATGTCAGATGACAGGACCATGTGCATAGTAGCTCAACCATGTTCAGGCTATGCATGTGCATGACTTGTGACTCCGAGTCGGACACTAGCTCAGTAGGTCGTCGAGATTCTTTTATCGATCGATTGGTCAGCGAGATCATGCATGATGCACCACGCGGATCAACGTAGTCATGAGTACAGGAAAAATATTGCTACGATTCTCCGTTACAAGTAATACTCGGGTTTGATAAATAGCGCGGATCGATAGTACGTTCTACACAACCAAAAGTTGAAGGGACCCATACAAAAGCTGTATCCCACGGGTGAGAGAGAATTAAAGAGAAGTTGTCCGTCAGAAGGTAAGACATATCGTGGCACAACAGACTAGTTCATCGCTGTCTCGTACTAAGGAATAAGTGTAAGTGCGGTGCGTGACTATGCAAGAACAGACTCTTACCGGCGTGGTCTACAATTCCAATGGATCAAAGCGAATGCTGGAGACAGCCTTGAAGTATTTGCCGAGGGCTGATTTCGGTTTGTCCGTAACGTAGTTGCTATCACGAAGTTCTTTCAGATGTGCTGCACCGAATGCTTCAAGCAGCACGGCTTCACATTCTTCGCATTCCGACTGCGCCGCAGCTAGCGAAAGCGCCGCTTTTTTCTTCACAAGGAGTGCGTCACGGTACTCTGTCAGTACATCATTAATAGACTTTCGATCCGGTAAATTTGCAGGTCCCTCCTGCTGTCTCCGTCAGTATTTTACTATGAAAAAGATAAAATCAGACCATTCGGCGGGCTCTCTTCATTAGTTGAGCTGTGTACTCTTCGCGCCTGCATTTCAATCTATCGTCTTCACTGGTCTGAGAAGAGCTTGAACTTGAAGGAGGTTTGGCGGTGCGGGAGGCGGCTAGCAGGTCGGCGAAAGCGCAATTGCCAGGGATGGGTTGGTACTCTATTGGTGCCTTCAAGCCCACGGTACAGAAGAGGGGAGGGAGGCCGTGTGGCTCGACGCGCTGGTGGCTCTCAATGGAAGGAGAGACTGGAAGGGCTGCATTTTGAACTTGAATCATGGTGATAGGTTGCCCTCCGTCGAGGTCTGGGTTGACACGTAAAAATGCTCGTATGTGCGTGGGTAAACTACCAGATAAACTCCTGTTTTGGTTACAGATGACCTGGTACTCCGACACGGAAGCACGGCGAATCGATCTGAGAATGCGCGGTTTTTGTGATTGGTCCACAAGCTAACAGCTGTAGGTCATCTGATACAGCAAGGTTTAATAGTTTCCTACTATAACTATTGTGCACTATTTGGCTGTTTTTCGAAGCCGGCTGACTCTCGGGATCGGAGATCCAGGCAGATATGTGCGCGTTACGGTTGTGTTCAAGCCATGCCAGTGGTTCAGCACATTGGCATCCCATCCGTTGAACCAGTACCTCTCCTCGCTATACGATCATCATGTTGCCGTCCGACTTCGACCTCACGCAGCTTCTGACGAACGTTGAAAATGGCGCTGACATCAACAATATCTTCAACTTCCCTGATGGTACGTACTGTGGTTTTTAAACATGCTTGTTCTCACCGTGACTCCAGGCACTTCGTTCATGCTGCCTGAAATTTGGCCGGGGCCTTCCATGCCGACCATGGCATTAGGATCTACGAACACGGGTGAGCATCCAATCCAGCGATGGCTCCGACTCCGCCTCATTCCACCTCAGCGCCGCCGATCGCGACTGATGTGGAGCAAGCTGTTGATGGCGTTGGGAACCAAGCTGTCAACCACCCGCCATCGTTGCCTCAATCCAGTAAGTGTCTCTCTCACTCGTAGTACGTTATTACTGATGCTATTGTGATTGATTAGACAGCTTCCGTCAAGCACTGGCCATGGGGGCCTTCGAGTGGTTTCGAATCCGTGCCGACGCCATTTCCCTATTCAAGTATTACCTTTGCGCCACAAACTGCGCGCCCGGCACCCGGACACAGAGTCATGTGATACGTTCAATTAATCAAGCAATCGCATTGAGTCGGCGCCTGCAACCGGAGCCAGACCACTGGACTCCCGAGAACGGTAGGTTTCATCTCGGCGCAAATTGATTAACTTGAAGCGTCAGTGAAAATCACAGTTAGAATTGTGTTTGAAGGAAAATCTTGCCAGACGACTATGTCGGATCACGACTTTCGTGTCGCTTTCAAAGCGGAAGTGAGTTGCTACATCACTTACATCGGTTTTTTTACTGAATATGGCCAGGTTTCGCTCAGTCTGGGTGTACTGCTCCAGACAGCATACGAATGCACACGGAGCCTTCTGGCGTTCTCCGAGCCACAACTCGACCAAATCCATCATCCTCGGATCGTACTGCTCAATAGTCTTGACGACATTCAGACCGCCTCGAATTGGACGACACCGGATGGTCAACTTGTATGGGACTCGGCATATGGATATGCCTTCCTTCACTTTTATGAACGCCAAAGCGACGGATCCATGCAGGTAAGTAACTGTAAACCAATCTCGCATACTGCTGACCCACACTTTCAAAGTTCGTTTGGTTCGGACGCCCTGAAGTCCGTGAGTTTCTCTGGCACTTTTACCGCCAACACGATTCAGTTGGCTTCGTCGACGTGTACAAGCTCGTCCAAAATGTCTTTGGTGACAATGAATGGGTTGGAATCACCCATGCGACAGACCCAATGCTCGCATTTGCGTTAGCTTGGGTAAGTACTTATGGTATGAACCCGTTTATTACCATTTAACGTTGTATGTTTGCCAGATTGTGGCTGTTTTGGATGCTGACGTTTTAGAAAACAAGCACTACACCCTTCTCCTCGTCACCAAACGGCGGCGCGAACACTTCATCGGGATATATCACCAAATTCGCAGATGGTTCGAGTCTCTGCGACGTGGCGATCCTATTCCAGGCCTCAGTGAGGAGTCCAGATGGGCGGCGGTGATGGGGATCACTGAACTTAGCACACTTTCGTTACCCGATCTTACACGATATATTTCAGTCGGGCCGTAGATCTATGTTGTCAAGGTGTTCGTGATGCCAATGCAGGGTCAGAAATTGTTGAATCTTTTTGGGACTGGTAGGCAATAGCACGGGTAACCCGCACGGGTCGTGGGTACGGGTATAGCGCGGGTACGGGTACGGGTTGGAATCTCCATACCCGCGTCAAACCCGCAGACCCGCAGGTACGGGTACTGTACCCATGAGAGCTTACCTTATATGGTAAGTCATGGCTCGCGCAGCGCTTTCAAGCTGTCACGTTGCACTCACCCCACCCACCTTCACTCAACATCTCGCCTCGCCCTCGTCTACTCGCTCATGAGCATGGGTACGTCTTTGTACCCATGCTCATATCGGTGTCCTTGCCTCACCCTCACTGGCACCCTTACCTCGCCCCACCCTCCGAGTCACCTGATGTGCTGGTCAGTGCGCCCTCACATTCATGTTGCTAACCCCCCGACGCACTGCACCTTGCCCTCATGCTACATCGCGCACGCGTCCTCACCCTCACGCCACCTCATGCCACACCTTGCGCACATGGCCCTGGCCAATCCCCTCAGGCTCAGCACCACGTCGCCTCGCACCCTCGCCTTGTCCTCACCCTCACGCACCTCGTGCCTCACTCGCCCGCCTCACCTCACCCATCGCCTCACCCTCGCCTTGTCCTCACCCTCATGCACCTCGTGCCTCACTCGCCCGCCTCACCTCACCCATCGCCTCGCCCTCGCCCTGCCACATGGCCCAGCCAGCGACAACGACAACGACGGCACGTACATGTGCCACGCAGCCCACCCAGTGATGACGAGGGTGACACGTGCGCACGTACACGGCCCACCCAGCGACAATGACAACAACAAGGGCGCATGCGTGCGTCACGCGACCCAGCCAGTGACGAGGACGAGGACGGCGCATGCGAGTGCCACCAGCCCACCCAGTGAGGACGACGAGGACCGTGCATACGCGTGCCACCCATCCCACCCAGCGATGACAACGACGACGCGTGCCACATGGCCCAGCCATCACCGACAACTT
>JBBPSU010000667.1:0-10037 GCA_038093755.1 Tylopilus microsporus | reverse complement strand
GGTTTCCGCATGTATGAAGTAGACTCTGCGGTATGTTGACGTCCTTTCCGTCAGTGCGCCCCGTGGTTGATGTCATCATCCAGACATTTGATATCTTGGATGCATACACGTGAGTTGGCAATCTACTTTCCGCGTACACGACTGATGATCGATGATCTATGGCCGCGTCCAGGTACATGAGCGCCGTCAACACGTTCCCGGCGCTTGACAACGAAACCGAGTATGGACCGACCTACGTACTCGAGTACAGCACGCGTGAGGCGTACGGAGGTAACATTACCTGGGGTGCCAACGATCCGTTGAACGCGACATGGTGGCACCTCGTGACCGAACGTGAGTGACGTCGCCCGCCGCGTCGATACGCCTTTTACTCACGCCCTTGTGCGCTGCAGAAATGGAGTACAACCCGTCGCTGGTCCAGGTGATGCCCGATCTCGTTGCGTGCACGTTCTGACAGAGGCTGACTGGGATTGATGTGGTAGACGTTCAACACGTACCAGGGCAAGAGCTCTGTCGCGGCGCTGCCGTGTACGGGCGAGTGTATCCCTGCCAAGATTTGTTACATGCGGAGCGGTTCTGCGCCGCTTGCGTATCAGAATTGTCCCAAGGGATATGGTTCCGTGCAGTAGATGGGAGGTATGTGGACGTCAAGGGGGACTCTGAAAAGTTTGAACGCGTTGTGAAATAATGTTTGACTAGACGCTGTTTCGTGCGTGAAGCTAATTGGGAGAGCAATCCGCCTGTTTCTGACGCGGACGTGGGGCTAGGAGTTGATAGACCGTATCATGATTGGGTGGTATGACCAAGTTCAATGAAACGACAGAGTGGACAACGTCCGACCGGTGTTCGACAAAAGACAGGCACTTGGAAGACCGTCATTGCGCAACGACACCGTATGAGAGTCATCATGATAGCGATTCCAACTTTCCCCGGCGGCGATCGGTCGTGGCGTGTGTCAGTCGTGTCAGATGCTCTTACGCTGGCACTTCCTTATGTAAGGTCACGGTCGTTCAACCGACTGCGGCTGGGGTCACTTCGCGGTGCGATGGTTCCTCCGTACGCAGTCGTGGGGCTAACGGCCCTCGTTCTCGTTTATGCTCTCTTCAAACGCTTCACGCGTCCATCACTGTCTGCAATTCGTGGGCCCGAGTCGCCGTCGTTCATCTTCGGTAGGGTCCTCTCGTCCTTTCTCGTTACAAGGACAGCAATCGAGTTGTTCGCTGTTTAGGCAACCTGCTTCAGTTACTCCAACGCCCAGTTGGCGAAGCAGACTTTGCATGGCAGACTCAGTACGGAAACATCGTTCGGATCAAGAGTATCTTCGGAGTAAGTCCACACATACATTCTGTAATCTCATCATGATATCAACGTGTCCTCAGGAAGATCGACTCATCGTTACCGACCCGAAAGCTTTGCAAAAGATATTGAGCACATCGTCAGACAAATATGCGAAGCCACCCAATCTTCGTGCCCTTTCGTATATGTTGCACGGTCGAGGCATTTCCTGGGCTAACGGTAGCGCACACCGCCTCAGGTTTATCATTTGAAATAACCACATCACAGGCGAGGACCACAAGCGACACAGGAGTATAATGCTTCCCGGATTTGGGCTAAAGGAGTCCAAAGCGTTCTTACCGATCTTCAAGGACTGCGCCGAGGCTCTCAGCGTGAAATGGGTAGAGATCATCGGAGGTTCTGGCAATCGAAGCAAAACCATCAACGTTTTAGAGTGGCTCTCCCGTGGGGCTTTGGATGCGATTGGTCATGGTATGATTATATCACGTTTCTATCTTTTGATGAGCCGTGAACCATGCGCCCTCTTAACAGCTGCATTTGATGTCCAATTCGGAACAATCCAAGACAATTCACATCCCCTTGCGAAGGTCTATAGAAACTGTTTGTCAGTTTCCGATGTTATTTTGCTCGAATGGTTGCGTAACCTCATCCCAGTGGTGATATATTCGGTCAGCCTTCGGCAGAGCAAATTTTCATGCTAGTTGCCTCGAGATATATCCCGACGGTGATATTACGCTGGATGCTGGAGAATGGTTCAAACCCACGCCTTGCTCGCGCTCGAGAGGTAAAAACTATGGCTACCGATGTCGCGAGAGGACTGGTACGGGAAAAGGCGGATGCTCTCTTACAAGGAAAGGCAAACACGGACATATTCAGCCTTCTCGGTGCGCGACTCTTGTATCTCTCGTTCAAGAGAGCATCCTTGCTCACTATCCTGCAGTGAAAGCCAACATGGACGCAAATGCAAAGATGAAGATGTCCGACGACGAGCTGTTAGCTCAGATGTGGTAGGTTTCATCGTCGACACACTCCCTCTGCTGATCCTGAAACGGTCGTATACAGCACACTCCTTATCGCAGGCCACGAAACCACTGCCACTGTCATGTCCTGGATCTTACTCGAGCTCGCGCGCCACCCCGAGATCCAGTCCAAGCTCCGAAAGGAGATAATAATGTCGGAGGCCATTGTCCATGCGCGTGGCGATTCGCGCCTAGAAGTTCAAGATTTGGAAGCGATGCCTTACTTGAATGCGGTGATTAAGGTAGTAGTCTCTCCTTACATGTCCCATTTCGAATTGACTCGCCCCTCAAAGGAAGGACTACGGTTTCACCCTTCAATACCCCATTCAGTAAAACTTACTCTTCAAGATGATATCCTTCCGCTCTCTAAGCCGATTCGCACGAATTCCGGAGAGATGATCAAGGAAGTACTTGTTCCCGAAGGCACAGAAATCATGATATCCATTGCCGCATACAATCGGTGGGTTCAGAGGTCAAAAATCTTCTACGTGGTCGTTGAACGTGATATCACAGCAATGCGGATGTCTGGGGAGAGGATGCGCACGAGTTCAAGCCAGATCGGTGGTTGGATGGCGGGGCGGCCGACAGAAAGTTGCCTGCCATCGGCGTCTACTCTCACCTGTAGGCCTCTTTCCCGATGATTCAGAGTCTTATTAACCCACATGCTTACAGGTTAACTTTCTCCAGTGGTTCCAGGGGGTGCCTGGGATGGCGCTTCGCGTACGGATCTGTATCTGAAAATGAAATTCTTTTACTGATTTTACACAACCAATAGCGTCATGGAGATACAAACATTCCTGTCGACGTTGGTGGGCAAGTTTGAGTTTGCCATGACAGACAAATCGGAACGGATCTTGCGGCTTTCATCGCAAGTCATGTCCCCCATGGTCGATGGCGAACTTGACAGGCGTGGCCAATTGCCATTATCTGTCTCTCTCGCTCCGCAAGACGACGAAATGTAAAGTATGCACTCACCGGAGTGGGAGACAATGTCCATTGGACAACGGTCTCGATGGCATTGGTGTCAGTTTGACGATTTCGTGTAATGCTTTCGATATGTAGTTCACGATGTGCACCATTCAACGCTATGCTTGTATCCTGAAATTTTATAACTTATACATACTATCCTTACGGGCTCACTTGAGTGAGACCGATGAAGCTGATTGCTGGGGAAAGTTTGTGTCGACAGTCAGACCCGACTCGCATTCTCGAGCACAGTACGCATGAAACATAAGGGATGAACGCGGCCTGAGTCACTGGCACTAACGGGATGCAACATGGCATGTTCTACATGTGTAGCCCAGAGTCCTGCTAAATATCCTTCCCGAGGTCAAAAACGCAGTGCATATAGCTTCGATCGTCCAGGAAATTGGCCGACATCATGATTGTGTACGACGGAGATACCGTGGCAAAGGGCTGTCCTGCAGAATATATGCCCCCGTCCTTCCGTTTGACGAAGCGGAGAGGTTTCTTGGGGAAAACGATCCTAAAAAAGGAGAGTGAATGAGAAGTGCCGGGGTGTCAGTTCAGATCTCACTGGCGGAGCTGATTCAAGCCCATCCCAATCGTGTTGTGGCGGCGGGTTGGTAATAGTGACAGTTGAGCTGGCGTGACAGCGGGGAAGTCCGTACTAGTACCGGGAGGCCCGTCGAAACTTTGGAGATTTACATTCAAGTTCGACGATGGCTGAGCGCTGAGCTATGTAGTACTAGTAGGCAGCCTGAGTCACGCGCACGGTCGAGCTTCGACGGCGCGTTTTGCAGAATTTATGTAAATCGTGAGTTTCCTGACTAGTAAACGTCGTCCAAAATTCATGATGCCACTTCAAGTTCAAGTTAGGCTTTCAAGTGGCATCGTCGTGACGCCATGTACATATACTTCCCACCACAGACGCAACCACTTGGCATCATCTAAGTTTCCGTCCTACTCCGCAACTCTCCGGAAACTTTTGGGGTGAGTTTTACCTGGCGGACTGCCGTCTCCCGTTGACCTTCTATTGAACCCCATTTTCGGGCCGCTCTGTCTGCTAACAATAGATTGCTTCCGCCCCCAACGAAAGGAAGTGATATCAGCTGATACAACGTGGCGCGAAACGACGAGAATGGACATGAAACGATACAGATGGAGTAGGCCAAACATGAACGCGCAAGATGTTCCGAGGTCTTTGAGTCTTGCAAAAGGACGCCTCTCTAAGAGCAGAAGTAACCTTCTCTGCGATGATTTCTGCCTATACACTTGCGGTCCTAACCACCCTTGTTCTTGCTCGCCCGCTATTCAGATTTTTAACCCGTCCATCGTTGTCCGATATTCGTGGGCCGCGGTCGCCATCGTTCATCTATGGTAAAACTTGTTCTCCTTTTCTTTCTGGTCATACTAACCGCCCCTTCCATGTTGTTTAGGCAACTTGCTTGAGCTACTCCAGCGTCCAGTGGGCGAAGCAGACTTTACGTGGCAAAGTCTTTATGGCAATGTCGTTCGGATCAGAAGTGTCTTTGGAGTAGGTCCACTCGTCGTACTATATCCCGTATCTACCATGCTCAGCCCACGTGCCATATACAGGAAGACCGACTCATGGTCACGGACCCGAGAGCATTGCAGAAGATATTAAGCACATCTCCAGATAACTATTCAAAGCTACCCAATCTTCGCGTTATTTCGCGTATGTTGAATGGCAAGGGGATTCTCTGGGCTGACGGTAGTTCTCATCGCTGCAAATCTTGCCTTAAATAACAGTATCACAGGAGAGGACCATAAGCGCCAAAGGAGTGTACTGCTTCCTGGGTTTGGATCGAAGGAGTCCAGAACATTCTTGCCCATATTCAAGGATTGCGCTGATGCGATATGTATAAGATGGATGGAAATTCTGGGAGGCTATGACGGTCAAGGTACCATCATCAACATTACGCCATGGCTTTCGCGTGGAGCATTGGATTCAATCGGTCTAGGTATGTTTTTTCATAGATAATGCGCTCAAATTATGCACCATCTTGTTAGCCGCATTTGATATCCAATTCGGTACCATACAGGACAGTGCGCATCCACTCGCAAAGAAGTATGAAAATTATCTGTGAGTGTCGTCCATGATTTTGTCAGTGTTGTCGTATAATCTCTCCCCAGCGGTGACGTGTTTGCTTTACCTCCGGCAACACAAATATTCGTACAGGCAGCATCCAAGTACATCCCAACACATATATACCAGTGGATGCTCGATAATGGCTCTCACCCCCGGCTCGCACGCGCCCGTGACGTGAAAAGTGCAGCCACTGAAGTAGCAAGGGAGCTGGTACAGGAGAAGGGAAATGCTCTTTTACAAGGAAAGGGTAACACAGATATATTGTCCCTGCTCGGTGCGCTTCCTTGTTCTGAGTCCTCGTTAGCCAGCTTTGGTGACTTTCCTGCAGTGAAAGCCAACATGGATGCAGACGCGAAGATAAAGTTGTCCGATGAAGAAGTGTTTGCGCAGATGCGGTTAGGATCTTCTTCCCTCTCGTTCTACTATATTCAATCAACCGTGATACAGAACCCTTCTCATCGCTGGCCATGAAACTACCGCAACTACCACGTCATGGATTTTATTTGAGCTTGCGCGACACCCCAACGTTCAGTCTCGATTACGAGATGAGATAAGGAAGACGCAAGCGTCTGCGTGCGTGAGCGGCGACTCACAGTTCAAAGCGCAAGATCTAGAAACCATGCCTTATCTAAATGCAGTTATCAAGGTATCCATCCCCCTTTGCATGTACCATCCTAACTTACATTCGCATTGCCTGTTCAAGGAGGGATTACGGCTGCACCCAACAGCGCCTCAATCGTTTCGAATAGCTCTTAAAGACGATATCCTCCCCCTTTCCAAACCAATCATTACACGATCTGGTGCTTTGCTCAACGAAGTACATGTTCCCAGAGGCACAGAAATTGTTATATCAAACGCCGCGTACAACCGGTGGGTTACGCCATTCCATGAGTATGTCTGATAAGTAACCCGGTATGGCCTTTCAGGAACAAAGACATTTGGGGAGAAGATGCGCATGAATTCAAACCTGAACGGTGGTTGGATGGTGGAATGGGAGACAAGAAATTACCAGGAATCGGGGTATACTCGCATTTGTGCGTCTTCTCTTCGCCTCGTCTAAAAAGATTCAATGACACCATTTTACCTAAAGAATGACTTTCTCTACCGGTGCCAAGGCGTGCCTGGGATGGCGTTTTGCGTACGCATGTGTGTCTGTATGAAACGGGGTATATGCCTGATTTCCGATTGCAGTCTTATAGAGATACAAGCGTTTCTGTCGACACTGGTGGACAAGTTCGAATTCGCAATGACGGACAAGGCCGAAAGGATCGTACGGCAGCCTATGTTGACGATGGCCCCGATGGTCGAGGGCGAATTTGACCATGGAATTCAACTACCGCTGGTCGTAACTGTGGCCCCGCAATACGACGAAGTCGACCGTACCTGAGGCAAAATTGAGGGGTGGTCGTGAACAATGCCCATTTGACAACGGTCTGGACGTTGTATGTGCCTGTGCTAGCGGCGAATTTGTACGTTACTTGTTCGATCTGTGGCATCCGAGCGACGGCACAGTCAATATTATGCTGCCCAGTAATCTGTGTCGTGATACATGTCGGGCGGTGGGACGGTGTTGATCAATTTTGATGCAACTCGTTCAGGTCTGGGCTAGTTCAGACAACCAGCATCCCCCAAAGGAAGGATTACGGTTTCACCCCCCCCGTTACCTCAATCTATGCGTCTCGCTCTCCAGGATGATATCCTTCCACTTTCTAAGCCAATTCTCACACAATCTGGTGGTAAGATCGGCGAAGTGCATGTTGCCAAGGGCACTGAAATCGTAGCATCTATCGCTGCGTACGATCGGTGGGTTTATTCGTCATGTAAACCGTGACATCTCGTCCGGATGACTAGATGCTATATTTTTATCTGGGGAGAGGATGCACACGAGTTTAAACCAGGACGGTGGTTGGATGGCGAGGTGGGCGCTAGTGACTAGGAAGTTGCCTAGCATTGGTAGTATTTACTCACATCCGTGTGCCTCTTCTGTTTTCTCATTATGCATATGCACTAACATTCTCTGCATAGAATAACCTTCCTCAGTGGTGCTCGGGCATGCATCGGATGGCACTTTGCGTACGGGCAAGTTCGAATTCGGAATGACTGACAAGGCAGAGCAGATCGTACGGTCGGTCGCCGTCTTTAGTTATGGTCCCGATGGTGGAAGATGAACTTGACTATGGAGTCCAGATGCCATTAACCCTTGCCTTCGACGAACGGGAAAGTTAATGGATCATCCGCGACAAATTTTCATGTATCATGGAACTTGAGCCGGCGTCCACTTGAACATACTCAGTAATCAGGTCAAGATGGGTCCGAATTACTGGCTAGCCATCTTGTATACCATCTCTGTTGCCGCAACACTGATACTCGCTGTATTGAAGCTGAAAGCATGACTTTATATTTTAGCTAGCCAGGCGGTACGACGTGGTCGTGTTCATAATAACACAGATTCCGACGGATGATTGTCAGCGGGTGTCGGTTAGACTGACAGAAATTCCGGGTTTCCACCTGTCAGCGTACGTACAAGCTGTCTGTCTCACTGACATTATTGGGGAAGCCCGGGAGAATAATGTTTAATCAACTTCCAGCCGGTCATACACGAACGATTCGGCTACAATTACACTTTCGGCATCGATGCCCCTGAGGTACTCAGGCTTCTAGGCAGTTGGAGGTGGCGGGGATCCCCTGTAAGGAATCATGACGTCCTGCGTAATGGAAAAACTCGTCAATAGAACGACTTACGTCGTCACAATGAATGAGGAGTTTCGCTCCACTGATGAGATTGTTCTTGATTCGCACCAGTCCAGGGATCACGCCATTCAAACCACTAGGGATAACCTCGACTCTTATTGGGCTGGACAAAACGAAGGGTCAAAAACGATAACTTGGCATGCAGGGACGGCCGCCTACGATGATCTCCCCTGCCTCCATCAACTTTGGCAAATGTTTTGCAAGTCCCCTTGTGAGCGCTCTATTTCCGGGCACGAGAAGACTCTCAACGATATGGATGACTTTCCTTCCGCTCGTCGACTTCGGCTTGATGGAGGGTGGGCGCACGGCCGCATGGTATCCGCCTGGTTGGAGAGTGCCGTACCCAACTGTTGTACTTCCTGGGAGGCAATGGCGTTATAAACAAAAAGTGAAGTGAAGCGAGGTGAAATGGATAATGGAGGCGAATGAGGTTGCAGGGTTGCGGTCGATGACGTGTATGGCACCAAGTGATTTGAGGGGTTTAGTATTGTGGGGTGAGGCCCGTGGCTATTAGGATGGAGAATTCGGAGAGTCTGGCCAGTTGGATGGCTATAGGAAAGGAGTGATCCTGGTTGAGATGTGAAGTAGGAAAGAAAGCTCACCATGTTGTCCGACAGAGTTTGCACCACCAAAGACGAGGATGGTTTGTCTTGCAAACAAGGTGCGTCCACCGTCCCATCATCCCATGGTGCCTTGAACCCAAGATTAAGAGGTGCTTCTGGGTAAAAGAGAGCGGCTGCTGTCCCAATACCGACGGGGATGGATAAAGCTTGGTCGAACGTAACGTTTCAGACAGGCTTTCTGGTCGAGGTACTTGATTGCGGTTTCTGTTGGACAGAGCACATACTCTTGGAAGGTAGAATACCTCGTTGTGGGAAGATTCCAAGGTCGATCATAGGGTTCGGTGCAACTGCAATCGCTTTTCGGATGATCGCCTACGCTTGGGCGGTTCCTAAGTTAGGGCCCTGGAAGAGGTTCTCGTGGAAGATAGACGGCGCGATAGACACCACTTCTAATAGAGGTCGACTTGGACTTGCGGAACTCTCAATAGTGGTATCATTGCCAATGCTGCCTTCAAAATCTTCTCATACATCATTCTCCGCCTTCTCCGCCTTCTCAGGCTCTTGGTAGTTTCAAAAGGCTCCATGCGATTTAACGAACACCAGCCACTTCAGTTTCGCCGTAACTTTCGCGTGGGTTTGAAGAAACATTGACAATAGTACTCAACGCTGGTGGCCGTGGCCCGTGTTGGTTTTCGAATGTGTCTCGAGATCAGCGTACGGTCGGAGAACGCATTGAGCGCCTATTTGGTCTGTCATCAAGACAGTTTCGGATTACCCGAGTGTACCGGAAATTGACCAAAGTTACCAATACTTGGCTTGGAGGCTGAGTGAGACGGTTGATGGAACTCGAGATAAAAGGCTGCATGCCAGACATCTCTTCCACTACACATCAATCAATTCACCACATCCTGTCATGTCGACCTCTCGTGCCCTCTTTCTGAAAGAAAAGTTCGGTGCTTTTGAAGTAGGCACCAAAGACATTCCCACTCCCGGACCAGGAGAAATCCTCGTCAAGGAAGTTGCTGTCGGACTAAATCCTGTAGACTGGAAGATTCGAACCTATGGTGTCATGGCACCCTCGTACCCTGCTATCTTGGGCAGCGATGCGGCTGGCGAGGTCGAGGCTGTCGGCGAGGGTGTGACGCAATTCCAGAAGGGTGACAAAGTGTATGTCTACTGCTTCCTGACGAGATTCGATTCACGAACTTATTTCTGGCGCGTGTTTCTAGGTTCCACGCAGGCGGTTTGCAAGGCGGTCATTACGCGACTTTCCAGGAGTACGTCCTCGCACCCGCAGAGATCGTCCACAAGGTAGGATAGTTGTTTTTCGTATCT
>JBBPSU010000664.1:0-10054 GCA_038093755.1 Tylopilus microsporus | reverse complement strand
CTGGCTGAGAACGCGACCAGTCTGCGCGGGCGTGGTCGAGAGGAGGAGGACAGTCTGCGCCGAGTGCAAAGGCGAGGATGGCTTCGAGGGCAGGACGAGACTGAGAGAGCAGATTCGACCCGATCGCCGAAGGAAGATGCGTCGACAAAACGTCGACCAGCGGCGTATCCGACATCGAGGTGCGTCCGCTACAATTTATTTATTTATTTATTTTATAGGCTTGCAGTGCATTTCTTCCCACGCGAGTTCATTGGAAACGTCTGCGAAGTCGGCGTGAGTTTCACACCCTTACCACCATGCCTATCGCGCATGACCCTAGTCTCCAAACGACCAGTTCTTCTCCATGTTTTCCTACCCTTGAATCATTCGAATATGCTGTCAATCACGTATTTCTTCCTCTTCAACTACCCGATTCAGACGACTATACCCGAGAGCACGACCATGCACTGGCCCGTGCAGTCTGTACCGCTGCCCATGTCTATAGTACCAAGATCTGCGGAACCTCTGAGCAGGCTCGGTGGCGACGCATCGCAAAAATGCTGGACAACTTGCAATCCTCTGTGCAAACAGAGCGGTTGGACACCCACCATGTCACCTCCATGCTGCAAGGAATGCAAACTGGAGGTGCGCTCGCAGTTTACCTTTCAGATCCGTGCTGATATTATCCAGATATCCTTGTGTTTTTTATCAATCGGAAAGATGCTGGAATTCTTATCACAAAACGGAAGGGCTACACCTTGTGCGAGGCATTCCTGCTCCCAAACTACCTAAATGATGTTACAGCGCCTCTTGAGTGCTCGTATCCTGGATCGACAATCGCGGTGCCTGGCGAGGTGTTTGACGATGGGAAATTTCAATCCGAACTTGCCAAATCTCTCTCTCGTGACCGAGTTCTCGACTCGGATGCCATACTTCCCAATGATCCACAGTATCTCAATGTGTTGTTTACCGATATCTTGCGAAAAGCCAATCGCACTGCCGATATTCCCCGCTTAAACAAATGTACGGCGCTGTGTTCTGAGGATGGTGGTACTGGCCGTACTGCTAACTCTCCTCCCCTGACCAAACGTATTCGCGGCCATGTTCGTCGATACGGCTCTCAATGGCGTCGCTCGCTCCTTTGGCTTCTTATCAAGATTGCAATTCAGATGTCGGTTGCTCCTTCCTACAAGCGGTCCATGCTGTTTTTCATGTGCACCCTCGCTCTGGACGAAAAAAATATCAATCTTTTCAGCGATCTTCTTCATTTGATGTCATCTACAATACTCTGGCGTCTAGGCAAGCTAGGCTCCTCTCCGCTTGATTGGCTCTCCGAAATGGCACTGAAGACGTGCGCTCATCTTCGAGAGATGCTTGATACTAGGTGGAAGCAGCTTAACATGGAGGGCTGGCGATTCCCATTTCAGAACCCTTCCCAGGACGAGCTCATCAGAGATACTCAGCTCTCGCTCTCGAACAGTCGTGAATACATTCAAGACGCTCTCGCAAATGATACGCATGAATCTGCTATACCCTTCCACCCCAACCATCGGTGCCGCGGAACTCTTGAAGACTTTTTGTCTTCTGATGGAGCTTTTTTCGAGCAAGCATACGAAGCCAATCTTGATGTTACGCTCTACGACGTCGAGCAATCAGTCGAGGAGGGCATTGATGATTGGCTTGCTTCTGTCGAGAGTGTGGACGAGGCATGTGAACAGCTCGAATTCCTGATGGATAAATACACAAGAGAGGCACGGAAGGAGCTGGAATTGCACAAGAATCCAGAACGTACATCTGCCACGCTCTTGACAGCGATCGAGCTGTACGTGGCACTCGATAAGCTAGTTGTGAAGGAAATTCCCATGCTCGCCGAATATCCCCCTCCTTTACCTATTTCTCTCCTGGAACAGCTACTACTCCGCAAGAGGACGAGCCTCCATCGTCTCGCCTGTGCATATCAGTACCTCTCTATGCGTCATTCTCAATCACGTCTTGAATGCTTTGCCTTTTCGGAACAATTTACCGAAGACAGTTTCTCAGTCCGTTATTACGACCAATCCCCGGATCTTCAACTACTCAAGGCTCGAATTGAACAGGATGTGATGAATAATGTCAGTAGGCTCTCTCGTCTTCAGCATGGATGTGTTGGGCTCATGCACCGCTGGCAGCCACCATCCGGCCAATGGCTAGCTAGGAGTACAGAGACTTTTCAGTCGCCGCTGCCCGCCTTGCCATTACATGCGAAAGTCGTCGTATTTGAGTTGCACTGCCCCACTTGTGTTCGCATCTGGCGTCACGCTCCATTCCGCGTTCTGCGTTATCTAGGCCTTGCTTATTCCGAGTTGATCGGTAGCAAGAGAGGATATGATCTACTTGCAAATATCCCTACGTTAGAGTCTTACCTTGTCAAACGCCAAGGACCACGCCTTCATGCCGAAATCCAAATTGCCTACTTCTATCCAGAGTTTTCCAAATCTCGGAGTAGCCCGATGCTACATTATGTTCACTTTGAAGATAATTATCAGGACGAAAAGAATACAATTTATTTATGGCAGCCAGAGAGGCAGAAAGAAAGGAATTTCATGGCATATTCCGTCCATCATGACATCCGTCAACACATCTATCCTGAATTCGAGACATATGTAGCCAATACCGCTCGCTCCCCCAACGATGTCTTGTCTGCTCAAGCGCATTGTCCCTCGGGCCTATCCCTTGATGAATTCGTGGCCTTTGGACACTTGCGGAGTGGTGGCTTCCTCCAATGGCTCAATATTCTGCGGGGGCTGCGCAGTAGAACTCTTAACCTTCATAGTGACAGAGTCCACTTAGTTCTCACCTACGCAGTTTTTCAAGCTGGACCACTCGATTTAAATACTGGGCAGTGGGTTTGGCATCAAGAGCTTCAGGACTCGTCATTCTGTGGTGCTCTCCTGGATGAGCTGGAGAACATTTTCGTGTCGGTCCAATGCATGCCAATGGACGGCGTGCTGATGTGGTGCATTTCTATGTTACTCGCTCGAGTGCTTGCATCGAGCGCTAGCGAAGACGTTTCAGAGCGAGCCATTGCACTGCTTGGAAGTCTGCGCGTGAAGATATTCAACTGGGTACAGCAGCTATCACACGACCTGGCAGTCGAACCAGCGAAAGAAAAATCCAAATGGCAACTACTTTTCCTGGCTGTCGTTTGTCGAAGCACATTTAACGTTGGCTCGGATCGCACCACACTTGACAAGCTTTTCCATTCTCCGAGGGATGTTGATGCTCTACTTTCTTGCACTTTCTTTATTCGTGCACTTGGTCGTAGGTATACTTTCCTGGCATTTCTTTTCCTGAAATCTGATCCTTCCACTTCTCTTCAGCGGCTCCTAATACATATGACACTATGGGAGTACTCCATCAACACATTCCCCCTGCGCTCGGAGAGGCTGTGAGGGGCGTAATCCTCACTGATCCATCAGACCGTGGCATTGACCTTGCAGTTTCAAATATATTCATAAATTATCGGCCAGGAACATACAAATGGGGACGGTTGGAGTATCCAAACGATCGCTGGCTTTCTTGCGAAACTGGAGCAACTAGTATGGACCAACCCAAGCAAGTGGTACATATTAACCTTCTCAACGGAGAACTTCGAGTGGCTGGTCAACCACTGTGTGGTATTCCAGATGAGATCAGGCACTCCGAAGTGTTCAACCCCATCTTCCAGGATGTATGTATATCCGATTTCTACTAGTAACATCAACGGGTGTTCCTGACCACTTTTTAGCAAGGACACTTTGTCATGCCTTCCAGTCTCCGGGGTATGGATTTCATGACATTCACTATGATCTCTGATAGTGACAGGGTGGGTACCCTAATGCTACATAACACGGACTTGTTGTTTAGATGCTGTGCAGGTGCCGGTGCACTTTTCTCTACACGATCACAAACTCCGAGTGCGAGATGATCGAACGAGTGCCACCCTTGAGCTCATACCTCCAGAAATACTCAAAGAAGACCTTCCGCCAGCGCTCGTCGAGAACCATATTCATTTGTTGAATTTGTCTACCAAAATTATCGAAATACGCCCTCTTCAGCGGCCTTGGGAAGAATCTTCCGAATATTGGAGGATTGACTGCACATCAGGAGAATATCACATGCACAGAGGCAATGAGGTGCTTGTAGACATCCGAACTCCAACATGGGCAATGGTCTGCAAGTATTTCGACTGTCTCTGCAATACACGAGACTCGGAAATACCCTGGAAACCCATCGTCACGGCATCCCGTGTCAATCCTGCGTCCGAACTGCGACTGTCTGTCACTTTGCCGTCTCATGGGCTGTCCTTTTTCATCAATGAAAGGGAAGAACTTGAATCCCGCGACTTCAGGGACATGGTTTGCGACGAGGATCAAGGAATCGGGACTTTGTTCGGCTTAGAGAACCTTCTTGTTCTTCGACCAAAAACCCAGATCCGGGTCACCGGTATCCTTCAAGTTGTCCCTGCGGCACTCACCCCTCGACGCGTGCTTATACCACATGGCGAAATAGCGCGTGAAAGGAAAGCTGATTTGAATCAGGTTCACATTGAATCACGCTACGCCCGGACCGCGGCTGGGCTATCTGATAGATATCATGTCTATGATGTGGATACCGAACTTGGTTGCTTGATAGGGAATGGCACCATGGGAAGCACACGATTCCTCGCCAATCTGCATGCCATGACTAGCTGCTGGCACCGGTCAGACCCACTGTCTGGTAAAACAGGACTTCAGACAGCAGTCTGTCTTTTACGGTCAGCTGCAAGTCGGTCGATCATGAGACTTAAACTTGAAGCGCTAAGGGGACCCAGCTTTGATGCTCCATTCGGGTGTAGTCCTGAAATCCGTCAAGCGTACGATGAAATCCAAACATGGTATTACTGGGATCCCGATGCACGCCAGCGTGCGAACAAAGCACTCAAATTGAAGCATGCTACATGGGAGACTGGATTCCAGCCTTTTCTATATACTTGTGGACAAGCCTCCAACAAACCTCATTTCATCCCCAGCATTCCGGCTGAATCCGTACTATCCACACCCTGTTGTCCGGCCTCATCCCCACGATATGCAACACTCGGTCAGCTGTTCGCTGACAGGCAGGCTCCACAACTTCCGTTCCCGGGCCGCAACACTTTGCCTCGTGAGAAGCATGTTACATCGTCAAATGCTGTCTCTGCGCTTGATCAACTATTCTCCTGCCTTCGGGCCGATCATCCATATCAAGAGGAATACCTTGCCATCCTTAACGCCAGCGCAGAACATGTTCGTGTGGAGTCACGAATGATCTCTAGGGTAGGAGGGAATCCCGTGGAGGCACTCACTGAACACTACATGCAGTGCAGAGCCGACTACCTGGACTCCTTGGATGTTATCAAAAAGAGTCTGGGACCAACAAGCGACCCAGATGAACAAGCAGTCGATCAATGTGGTCTATGGCCAGCAATCACTCCAGATGTCCTCTTGCGACATCTCGCTGCTGCATCGCCGATCAACATCCCTTCAAGCTGGAAGAAATGCTTGACATCGCTGGCATTGCTCCTTTTGAGTCTTCAGCGTTCCCGGAGAATGCTGCGATTTGCCCTGGACGGCCTTGAAGAAGAACTCTCAAAGGAATTGGAGAACGACGTGTGTGACGGGTGGAATCCTGAAGAGTACCCAGATTGGCTGTTAATCCAGGTTCGTTTCCAACGCATACGAGTGTTGGTCACTACATATCTTCCGTGTGTCAGATTCAAGGAAACTTTCTTATCCGTCGTCACCAGGCAGAGATCGCAAGAGAGATTATATCCCCGCAGTCCAAGGACAACACCATTATGCAAGTCAACATGGGCGAAGGGAAATCGTCCGTAATCATCCCCATTGCCGCAGCGGTCCTTGCGGATGGCCGACATCTTGTCCGTGTCATTGTCCCGAAAGCATTAACGGCACAAATGTTTGATTCATTAGTCGCCCGCCTCGGCGGGCTCGCTAACCGCCCCATATACCATCTACCCTTCTCTCGCAACCCCGAGTATGATCACAAAGGCAATGTTATCAGCCTTCAAGTTGATGATCTGCGAGACCTCTTGCGTCAGTGCATGGCAAAGCGAGGAATCTTGCTTGTCCAGCCTGAACATGTTGCATCACTCAAATTGATGAGCATAGCGGAGCAGCTAGGGGAAGGGAAGCCTGAGTTTGCATCAGACCCATCACCAAAGCTTCAGATTTACGACCACGTCACGAGCACCATATCGCTCGGATCGGTGGGTGTATATAGCCATGTCCATGATGCTCAATTAAGCTGATTGTCAACCCTCAGCTTCCGAGAGACAGTGTGGCGGGTACTATACTTCGGTGGTTCACTCACTCACTCGATCATTCGAGTACCAGTGAAACAGATACAACCCTGGTAGACCATCCTGACGGGTACAATCGAAATGCGCATGATGTCACGGCGCAAGACAGTGCATCCAAGTGGCTGAGCCTTCATAAATGGATCGACTCCCATGTTCGAGATATCCTGGACGAGAACGACGAGATTCTTCACTCCCAGTTCCAGTTGGTTTATACGCTCGGCTCACAGCAGCGTATGGATGGATATCCTGATCGATGGACGATTATTCAACAAGTGCTGCGACTCGTGAAGAATCACATATATTCGTTTTCAAGACAAGCCCCAGACTCTGTTCAATGTGAATGTGGTCCACTCGGGTCCTTTCCGCATGTCCGCATCGTGCATGCCGACATCGGTCGACGCCTCGTGATGTCAATTGCAGAAGACGTGATGTCTGGACGGGTTCCCGGTTTCAGCTTTCAACATATCCCCTCCGTGCTAAAGAACGCGATTCACAGTTTCTTAACGGACGAGGATGTGCTTCAAATTCCGGACACGGTGAAAATGGTGGAAGGGTTTGCCAAAGGTTCTTGCCAAAATCATCAGCTTTGGAGTGGACTCCTGCTACTCCGTGGTCTCCTGACCTCCAATATCCTCCTGTTTGCGCTTTCGGAGCGGAGATGGCGTGTTGATTATGGTCATGCTTCGCAGGTGCCAGAACAAAGGTATGATAGGGGCCCTCTGGACTTCTCGATGCTCGCGGTCCCATATCGAGCCAAGGATGTGCCAACACCTAATACCCAGTTCGGCCACCCGGACCTCACTATCATTCTTACATGTCTATCTTACTACTACTCCGGTCTCAGCCGGAAACAGCTGGAAATTGCTTTCGGTATCCTGATGGATCAAGATGACCCCCCCGCGGAGTACGCACTGTGGATCGAAGAGCACGAGTCGGCGCCAGTCTCCCTTCGTGAACTAAATGAAGTGAACTTTCGGTCATCAATCGAGTGGGAGAACGTTATAGTCCCACATTTCACTTGGAATATAGCAGTCATAAACTTCTACCTTGCAAGAGTGGTGTTCCCGAAAGAGGCGAAAGAATTTCCTTACAAAATGTCCATGTCCAGCTGGGATTTGGGGGAGAAGCGGGACTCGGATAAGCTTATCACTGGTGAGCGAGCTTGTACTCATAAACCGTGTCAAATGCTAATTAATTGTCAGGATTTTCGGGTACGAATGACGGCCGATGGCTGTTGCCATTGTCTGTCACTCAGCACGACCTCGACCATCAACAAGGAACTAATGCCAGGCTTCTCGCCTATCTCCTTCTCCCCGAGAATAGCACCTATGCTGTGGCTCACAAGAGCGACGAACGATGGAACACACGAGCTTTCCTCCAGTTGATGGCTGCACAACTGCCTGAGATCCGTGTACTGCTGGATGTTGGCTCACAGATACTCGATCTATCCAATGAGCAAGTGGCTGAGGCTTGGCTTGAAATCGCTCACGATGCTACCGGCGCGATCTATTTCGACGATAATGACGAGTTGGTGGTACGAACCCGGAAGGGCAGTGCTTCACTTCTGTCGTCATCCCCACTTTCTCAGAAACTGGACCGTTGTGTTGTCTATCTGGATCATGCCCACACAAGAGGCACCGACATCAAATTACCAGTCGGGTCACGAGCAGCTGTTACTCTGGGTCTTAAAGTGACAAAAGATGCTCTGGTTCAAGGTTCGTCAGACGACGTGATTCGATCGTTTGATCTAATAGCTTGCGGGTTCCAGGTTGTATGCGTATGCGCAAGTTGGGAAACGATCACTCGGTCATGTTTTTTGCGTCACCAAAAGTGGACTGGAACATCCGTGTCGTAACCGGAAAGACAGATCGAAGCATGCCGGTTTGTACCGTGGACATCTTATGCTGGGCAATACGTGAAACATGGAACGACATCCAACGGCGAGCTCCCCACTGGGCACAACAAGGAATGAGCCACAAAACAAGATCCGACGCTTGGAATAGTTTCTGTGACAATAATATCACATCAAAGCAGTTGTCGGATGCTTGGGTCAAGCCAGATCTGAAATCCCTGGAGGACCTCTATTCTCCCAGAGCAACTCAACTTGAAGGCGCCAACAGCGATTTGTCGGAACTGGATCCAGCAATTCGCCAACAGTGCAAGATCTTCGGCGTTTTGTCACTTCCCAGCGTACAAATGGATGAAGAACAAGAGCGGGAGGTTCATCGGGAGCGTGAGCGTGAACGCGAGGTGGAGCTACCTCCAAAAGCGGAGTCTGCGGAACATTCCCTTCATCCAGACGTCGTCTCCTTTGTCAGGACTGGTCACATCCCCCCATTACACTCTGGAAGCGCCTTTCTTCCTGTCTTCGCAGCGCTAGAAAAGACTTCTGCTGCTACCCGGGAAGCAGATGTCTGGAGTCCATCCATTCTGGCAACAGTGGACTTCTCAAAGACGATCAAGCCTGAATCTACTCGAGGGACCTTGGATCAGTATCTCCGACCTGTCCAGTGGATTCTCTCTCGCAGAAAAGCTGACCGTGATCAAGTGCTCGTTTTACTGAGCCCGTTTGAAGTATGCGGTCTGTTGTCATACATCAGGGTCAGCGAACACGTCAACCTCCATTTGTATGCACCCCGCACGACTCTACGAATGAAGCCATCCGACGATCTCAGATTCTATACTATCCCTCCACTTCCCTCCGACTGGACTCCACCATTGGCGCTCATCGATCAGCTGAACGTGTTTGCCGGGCAGCTCTACCTCAGAGACTATGCATCATACATCCGATTATGTCGTTTCCTCGATGTTCCTACGCCAAACTCCGAGTCTCCAGGTGACATGGTAATCAGCAAGAATACACTCCAAATCCCTGGAAGTTTCGAAGAGAACGAGATCACGTTCTCTGATTCACCGCTTCCTTGGGTGAAGGGACTACTTGCGGTTCGCAGCAGGGGACGACCGTTCGCAGAGACACACATGGGGAAAATCTTCCAAGGACAGTTTCTGACGAAGAAAGACTTTGAGGAGCCCACGTCCACGTCCACTTTCGTATCCCAAAGCTTTTGAATTGACATTCGTACCCTCTCAAGATTGTAATTAGCAAATACGCGCCGAGTACGAGTTCCACATCTTGATAAACGTAGTTCCCCTCCCAACTTATTCAATACTGTACCCACTTGTATTGGATATTTATTTCTTGGCTCTGGTGACTGGAATGACTGCTGAAACGATAGTTCACGTAGCCGTCATGCTATCACCGAAGTCTGAACTGAAACAGCGCACGGGTTTACTGGCAAAAAATACGTCGGTTTGAGCCGGTTGATCCCGAGTCTCCGCGGCGCCTGGCATGATCGCCATATACGTACCAAATGCTGCAGGCGCGACATTGCTGCAAGCAAAGCAGGCGGCAGAAGCATTCGTGAATGCGGACGAGAGAGCAGAAGCCTCTGGTGGAGGAGTCACAGAACTAGAACAGTGTCAGTGGGCAGAGTGGACACGGAGAGCAAGTCGATGTAAGATTCCAGCTCATGGACAGACCACAGTGACTATCCGATGAGTCTTATGACATTCTCATATATCGTAAAGACGACTCCACCGCTCATCTGTAGCGACAAAGTCATTCCATGCGACCACAATCAAGTATACTACTCACCACAAGCCGCATTAGTCTCGGGGTTGTGCCAGTCCAGAACCGTAGCAAGCCTTCCTCTGTCAGAA
>JBBPSU010000663.1:0-10054 GCA_038093755.1 Tylopilus microsporus | reverse complement strand
AGGATGGTAAGTTCTTGATCACAGTAGTTAACAGTTAGTTTACAGTATAGTAGAGAACTTGTATTTAGCAAACATTTTAATCAATTTGTGTTATGAATTTTAATTGTAAATCCTATTGATGAATATCTATAGGAATGTTCTATGCCTATAGACATTCATATATCCCTATAGTGTTACAGGGTTCCATAGCAACCCATAGTTCTCCATAGCTAGGTACCAGATTCCATAGCAACCCATAGTTTCCCAGCTCCATAGGGTTATAAAGCCATAGTAGTCCATAGCAACCCATAGCAACTGGATTACTGGCCAGCACTCCATAGCACTGTCCAGCCTGGACCTAGCTGGAGAGCTATGAAACTATACAGTCCTGTCCAGCACTCTACAGACCATTGTGGTTTGCTGATGCCAAAGAACTACCGGGTGAGGTAGCAGCACGACAGCGACGAAACCAAGCACAAGGAGCGAGGGGGACAGCGACAAATATACCAGCGCTAAGTTTACCCCGCATCAAGCGATTCAACATGCTAACATACAAGTTCCACGCTCTGGGAGACTATGTTAATACAATCAAGGTGTTTGGCACCACTGATTCGTACATGACACAAGTTGTAAGGAATCCCATACAAGCCATGCGTTCATGATTTAATTCTGGTACTGATAGGGGGAGCTTTCACATCGTATCATCAAGAAGTTCTATGGGTTAACGAGCAAACGTAACATTGGCAACCAACTTGCTAGACAAGAACGCCGTTTTACCCATATTCGGCGTCAGCAACACGCCACCGACCCATCAGAGCTAGACAAGTACCAGGCTTCAGAATCAGACAGTATCCCTGAACTCCACCATGTCCTCACTCACACGCCAAACAATGTCATCGACCTCAGGCAGCTTCTTCGAGATCTCCATGTGCAGGGTGATCCAGCGGTCAAGGTAATTGTACATGTCTGGGTTTGGCTTGTGTTAAAGTGTATGTTTTTCAAGGACAAGTTTATCCCACAGCTTAAGGACCATATCTTGTCGCGTCTATATCAGTATGACTATGATGGGGGTGAACGCGAGTTCAGTGCCACCCAGCGAAGTCAACTTCATCTCCTTGAAGATCTCAACCGTGTTGTTGAGTCGAGGACATTCCGTGTAAACTACACCTCGTATGACATCCGTCGCAAACAAGACTACATGCGCCCTGGGCCCGGACATGACTGTACTATCATGACCCTCTCACGAGAAGACAGCCCGGATTCCCATCCATTCTGGTATGCACAAATCATCCGCGCATTCGTCATTCCTTTCGTCCACGCTGCACCAGATGCTTGCAACCGTTCTCCGCAGAGCATGGAGGTCCTATGGGTTCGTTGGTTAGGTATCGTGCCAGGATATAAATGGGGGTTCAAGGTAACACACCTACCAAAGGTTGGCTTTGTTCCTGAGCAGGACGACGAGGCTTTTGGTTTTCTGGACCCATCACTTGTTATTTGAAAATGCCATCTCATCCCGGCGTTTTCCGAAGGGCGAACCAATACATTGCTGCGACCTGGAAAATCAATTGCGAGAAACCCTGGGGATGTCGATGACTGGAGCGAATTTTATGTCAATATGTCCGTCTTCAACTTAAATTGTCAAGCTTACCCTCGGACTCACCTGAGCAGCTTTGCCGATAGGGACATGTTTACTCGTTTTGCAGGAATTGGCGTTGGTCACATGGCTCAATATCACCGAAGTAACCCACTATCAGCAAACCAACCTTTTTCCCACACAGCCAAAATTTGACTCTGTACAGAAAGGTCACCCAAATTACAGACTCTACAGTCTGTGCAGAGGAGGGTTGGTTTGCTGATTGGCACTGGCAGACTTCCAATGATAAAGACGGCGAGGATCCAAACACACCTGTGGATGAGAACGATGCATTCATTGCTGAGGTAGAGCAGAGGAACTTGGATGTGGATGAAAGCTTGGAGCAAGAAGATGGAGAGGAAGAAGATTATAGTGAGGAAGAGGAAGAGGATGGGGCCCGGGATAGCAAAGAGGAGAACGATGAAGATGATTGGACGAGGATTCAGATGAAGGGGACTTTATGTTTTGACTACTGATCTCAGGTCTGGATATTATTTCAGCTTTGGCTCGTCCTTGTACTAGTTACTCGGGCCCATCCATTGTTTGGACGACTTTGGTCGACACAGCACATACTTATGTAGTCCCAAGCCGCCGCCACCGCCGCAGGCTGTAGTGGAAAGTTACTGCATGATTCACTGGTAGTGATCCGACATGCATTATTGCATGAACCGCGCTCATTACACTTAATGTAGTAATTTGCAACACTCACTATTCCTCAATGCACTGCGTGTTGCAATAAAGCATTGCAAAATATTGCATTTTGCAACACGCCCACTTCCTGTCCATTGCCCACCTCTTTTGCAACATGCTAGATCCGACATCCTTTTGCAATTACGCAGCGCCCCCTTCGTCCACCTTTTTTGCAATACGCCCGACCCGACGGCCCTTTGCAATACTATGCAGTACCTCCCTCCTCCACCTCTTTTGCAATATGCTTGACCCAACGTCCCCTTTGAGCGTCCGCTTCCTCCACCTCATTTGCAATATGCTCAACCCGACATCCTTCAAGTTTTGCAATACTACGCAGCACCCTCTTCGTCCGCCTCGTTTGCAATACGCTCAACCCAACATCCTTTTGCAATACTACGCAGCGCCCTCTTCGTCCACCTTGTTTGCAATACGCTCTACCCAACATCCTTTTGCAATACTACGCAGCGCCCTCTTCGTCCGCCTCGTTTGCAATATGCTCAACCTCAGGCTGACATCCTTTGCAATACTACGCAGCGCCCTCTTCGTCCACCTCGTTTGCAATATGCTCAACCCAATATCCTTTTGCAATACCATGCAGCGCCCTCTTCGTCTGCCTCTTTTGCAATACGCTCTACCCGACGTCCCTTTTGCAATACCCAACACCCCCTTCCTCTGCCATTTATTGCAATACGCCCGACCCGACCCTTTGTGGCGCCCCCTTTCTCTGCATCGTTTGCAATACGCTCAACCCGACGTCCTTTTGCAATACTACGCAGCGCCCTCTTCGTCCGCCTCTTTTGCAATACGCTCTACCCAACATCCTTTTGCAATACCACGCAGCGCCCTCTTCGCCTGCCTCTTTTGCAATACGCTCTACCCGACGTCCCTTTTGCAATACGCAACACCCCCTTCCTCTGCCATTTTTGCAAATTGCAATACGCCCGACCCGACCCTTTGCGGCGCCCCTTTCTCTGCATCGTTTGCAATACGCTTGACTCGACATCCTTTTGCAATACCATGCAGCGCCCTCTTCGTCCTCCTCTTTTGCAATACGCTCTACCCGACACCCCTTTTGAGCGCCTTGTTTGCAATACCCTCGACCCAACGTCCCTTTTGCAATACGCAGCACCCCCTTCCTCTGCCTTTTTTGCGACCCGACGTCCCCTTTGAGCGCCTTCTTCGTCCGCCTCTTTTGCAATACCCTTGACCCAACATCCCCTTTAAGCGTCCGCTTCCTCCACCTTGTTTGCAATACCCTCAACTCGACATCCTTTTGCGATACTACGCAGCGCCCCCTTTGTCCGCCTTTTTTGCAATACGCCAGACCCGACATCCCCTTTGCGGCGCGCCCCCTTCCTCTGCCTCGTTTGCAATATGCTCGACTCGACATCCTTTGTAATACCACGCAGCGCCCCCTTTGTCCGCCACTTTTGCAATACGCTCGACCTGACGCCCCCCCTTGAGCGCCCCCTTCGTCCGCCTCGTTTGCAATACGCTCGACCCGACGTCCCTTTTGCGATACTACGCAGCACCCCCTTTGTCCGCCCCTTTTACACCAACACCCCCTTTGCAATACTGTTCCAGCACGTGCCCCATCTCCCACTGCTTTGCATTACCACGAAGTGCCACCTCACAGCATGTGCCCTATGCAATACTGCTCCGCCCTGATTCGGTACCCACATTTTTCGATACGCACCTACAGGGTTACCATTCTTTAGGCACTTAGACGTTGCACATGCATGTAACCGAGGTTTGGGAATATATGAGCTCTGAGAGACCTGAGTCGGACCAAAACCATTAACACTGATTTCTACGCTCAAAAATGTGTACATGGCAATACTAGTATAGGTATGTACACTGCACATGCAACCTCGAATCACTTCATTGCCTTGTGTTTTCTGTTGGTGACCACTTAGCGAACTATGGGTACGAGAAAAGTGTGTCGGCTTACTTGGTTTTGGGTAAGATGCTGCCGTCACATATGTCAGCGTTCGCTGCTCGTTTCCCCTTTGACTTCTTGGCTCCAATCATCGGGGGCTGATTCTCCTTACCAATGGCATTATCATGCTGCTCGCGGAGGGACGGGACAGGCTTCCGCTTAGTCCTCCCAAGAGAAGTCAACACTGCGCTGTCGTCTGTTGTCGGAGCTGCCTGAGTTGGAAGATTGACAACTCCGGGCTCAGTCGGAGGGACTGGTGCCGCCGGCTGAACAGCGATGTCGCTCAGGGGACTGTGAGAATTGGAAGGTGAGGGCATTGCTTGTTCCGGCATAGGAGATGATTGCGCCAGATGGGTTGCAGTTACATTAGCTAGTGGGGAAGGTTGGGGCAGCTCGAAATTAAACTGAGGTGGTGTAAATGGCTGGAAGCCAAATCCTTGAGTGGGATCGTTGTAATTACCCAGCGGATTGAATGGAGTGGAGGGCCAACACGGCGGGCTAGTCACGGGGAATGGAGCAGTTGGACCTTGGAGTGAACCCGATCCCGGTGCAAATGCGCCATTCCCGGGCCAGGCATTACCGAAACCAGGGAAGCACCAGCTCCCAGTATTTCCATACAAGAGGTCCGTGAAGGAAGACCCAGTATCACCGAAGGGGCTGCATCCGAAGTCCGAGTCTGCAAAAGAAGCAGGAGAGTTCAACACCGTATTTGCATCATTTTGAGTTTGTGTTGCAAGATTATCGGTGGGTGTGGGCAGATAGGGAGTGGGTGCAGCAACTTGAAGAGGTGGCAGCGAGCAAGAGGCAGGACAGAGAGGAGGTGTTGCAAGATATGGTGGAGAGACGACTTTGGAGATCGGTGCGCCGGTATTTGCAGGGAATGCTGCCAGCGTAGAAGAGTTTGCAAGAAGGTCGGATCTTGCAAGAGACTCTGTATCAGAGGCAATGGAGCGCTAGTATTGCAAGACGGTTAAGTGTTACTGCATTGGGATGTCTGAAAACAATATAAGAACTCACTGATGAGACTATCCCTCTACCCGTATCCACTGCACCCTCATGTGCATTTTCTACTTCCCCCTTGTCACCCTTGCCACCTTCCTTCGACTTGACGACTGTTGGCAGGTCACTTTCCCAGTCAATGTCTCCATCGGCATCGTTAGCATTGCCACTGCTGCCCTCGCCATCGTCTTCATGATCAGCGTCGGCACCCAGGCCCTCAGACTCGGACGTCAAGTTGCTAATGATGTCGTTCGTGGATCTGTTGTCTAAGTTACTGAAGGTAAGTGACAATAGTAGAGGGGAGGCATATCGACTCACCAAAGACATCGCCCAGAAATTCACCATAAGCCTCCACTACATCAGCATCGAAGTTAGGATATATGCTGGAAAAATCGCGTCCATCTGTGGTCCTCCCAATATGCAAGCTTTTTGATGTATGGTAAGTCGTTGGTGCAATGAGACGTCAAGTGGTTGCTGACCTGGTGATGATGTTCCCCCCTTCAGGATCAAGAGGATCGGGGCCGCCCATCAAAACCGTGAAGGCCCATCCATTCGTCTGCGCGCTCAGATGCTCCAGAATGCGCTGAAGGGCCGCCCCGCATTGTTCGACATTGCTGTTCAGAGAAGCATCAGCATGCGCAGCTCACGGTTAGCACAACGTCGCCATCTTACCTACGCACAACCAAGGGATCTAACTTAGTGTCCTCTTCAGGCATGTCGGACTCGCTTTCCTTGTCCTCGCTCTTCTGCTGCAGCCAGAGGTCTTTCTTTTGTTCCTCGTAGAGAATCCGGATCTCTTCCTTGATCTCGGCTGTCTCGTCCTCGAAGCTCTGACGGATTCGCTTGTTCACTTCCGCGATCGGGGTGCCGGCTGGGATGGAAGGCTGGACACAGGTAGAAAAGTAGTGATTGGAATATATCTCCCAGGGTTTCTTGGTCCGCTTCTTGGGCTTCAGTAGAGTGTTGACGACGCTCGCAGTCTTGCTATTGGCGGCACGGTTCTGGCCAGCGCCCGCATGCCAGTGCATCCAAGCACGGATCTGCTTTTGGCACTTCGAAAAAGCGGTAGCGATCGTCTCCTTTTGCTGGTCAGTAAGGTCAGCGTCGTGTGGGATACCCGGAAGCGCAGTCAGACGTTCTGGCCATTTCTCAGCCCATTTTCGGAAGAGTGTTGGCCAGTGCTTTGTATAATGCTTGCCTCCGATCCGTTTGAAGGCGACGAGCTCTTCCATAAGGAAGGCTTTTTGCTCGGGTGTGGTCCATACAGAAGGCATCTAGCAAATAAGACATAAGTAGGGATTAGTACCGAGCGACGCAACGTACAGCTTTGTGTTTTCGACATGTACTAGGCGAGTGCGAGAGCGTGAACACGGGGATATGGCACCCAAGATCTACGCAGCCAGGATTAAGTAGGAAGCACAAAACACGTCGTTGATGTAGGAGAGACGCGCACGACGCGTCGTTGATGTAGGCCCAATGACGCGCACGACACGTTGTTGGTGCAGAAGAGGTACCACAACCACTCAACAGTTCGCTTAGGTAGAGCCTCGTTAAATTACTAGTACCATAGAAGCTCCATGACTTACGGTAAATTTAGAGGGGGATCACCATAGGATCAAGATCCATGATGTAGAGCCGAGGAAAGGTTGCGTGGTCACTAACTTGTCTCTGCGGGTTTACTAGCAATTAAGCTATGTACATACTCATTACGTATTGTCTACAGAGCGATGTCAGGAGCTACCTGGTACAGCAACAGTCCCCTACATTCGAGGTCACTCACATCTGTCCCCTCCATCGCATTCAGCAAAAGGTCTTCCAAGACTTTCGTGATAGAACAGAGGCTTTCAGAGAGTGGCCGTTCGAGTTTCTCTCCCCTGTTAGACCACCAGCAAGGAAGTTTGCGCAACCGTTTATCCAATTCTTCGATGTCAATAAGAACATTCTTGATACCTTCATAGTTTCCCAATGCGAGGAATGACTTGCAGAGACCATCCACCCATTGTCGAGAGGAATCTCCAATTATTCCCTTCAGCTCTTGTGTGATCTTGGATTCCGAGTCATCCGATGCAGCTAACCTACGTGAAGATCATTATTAAGTGAAAATTTGTGGGACCTGTGGAGAAAGTACCCAGCCAAGGTGTGAGTATTCCTTGGCCGGCCCGCGCTTGCGCTGTTGTTAGATCAGACATCAGGGGGAGCAATAGATGGCCTTACCGATGTGAGAGTGTACTCGATGCAGACGGTTCACCCATCAACTGAACCGGCTTCCATGTTGCCCTGTCACACCCGGTGGTCAGATTAAAGCCAGTCGTGGAATCAAATGTTACCACTGTGACTCGGAGCGTGCAGCTTTGATGCGCTTTTGCTTTGCAACGAGTTTTTGATTGATGGTGTCTTGGTTCCTAGTGGACGGTGTTGTGAATGATGTTCGGAGGGACTCGAAAAATCCTGACCTTTCATAGTATTTTGCCCGAGAGCAACGAGCCGCAAGGACTCTCTCCTCTGGAGTTGCATATAATTTGGGTCGGCCCATATGACGGAGTGGTGAGAAGGTGCCGAGACAATGGGAAGAATATGCTTCGAGTCGTATTACCCTTTGAAGATATGGCACTCTTTGGACAATTTTGTGTACTGCGATAGGAGATTTACTCATCATGGAGCTACAGGTCCAAGTATTAATACCGACTCAGAATTGACATGTAGTACTACAAAAACAGCGGGTACACTCATCTACTTTGAATCTTGTGTCATGGTGATAATCCGAGTCTCAAACAATGGGAGGAATACACTTCGAAGTGTATTACCGCTTGGGGACATGGCACGCTTACAGTTCATTTTGTGTAGTGCGATAGGAGATTTACTTGGCTCTGCAGTAAAGCATCAACTAATTAACGTACCCATTGCACACGTGCAAAGTGGCAATCATAGGAGGGAAGAATACGCCGTCAACCTTCAAGTTGAAGTTATTCCCTTTTCAGACTCTGTGTTCCTCAGGCTGCAGCTCACTTCAAGGAGGCCATTTATTCGTCAGAGAAACATCAGCTAAAGTAATGAATTGACATATAGATACAAGGGCTCTTGCTGAAGGTTTTGATCTCCTGCGTGCATCTCAAGAACATGTTGGTCGTAATCAGACCAACTTTATCATGTGTCTTTGGTCTGCACTCTGCACGCGGGTGAAATGAAAGGGAGCATGTATTTAGGTGTAAATACATGAATGAGAACTACGAGCTTGGAGAGGGTTAGGAAGGACAGCGAACGAGGAGGAGGCGAGAACGGGGAAAACGAGGGAGGAGGGAGGAAAGCCCAAGGGCAAGGTGGTGGCGTGAAAGAAAAGGAAAGTGCTGCTACGTGCCGCTTGCCCGAAGACTTACTACTCTGAGTCACTTGTGCCATACTTCTAGTTCTGGCGCCTTATGTGTGGTGATCAAGAAAAAACATTGTTCAAGCTTTTGAGTACAACATGTCGATGATATCAAGAAGTACATAATACTTCTCACAAGTATTCCACAGTGTCATTGCTGATAGCAGACAACATCGCTTGCATACCAAGTGCAACGGACGCTACCTTGCGGAAAATAGCACCCTTGACGCCTGTGACCAAAGGTGAAGCACGGCTCCTACATAGATCTCAGCAGCGTTGCTGGAATTCAGGTAAAGGATGACTAACCAGTCAGCAACCACTCCGACAGACTTTCCCTTTGTGATAAGGTAATACGGTCCGGGAGTGTCCTGGGAAGGAAGTAGGAACAAGACACCGCGACGCGAGGTAGTGAAATGATCGGCAGGAATTGCTGGTACCACTGGATGAGCAGGTCGAGGGAGAGCCGGACTGACAGGCTGGGCATCAGCCGGGGTGATGACAGGAGCGGGAGCAGTAACAGGTGCAACGGTGGTGGGGGTCGTGGTGATAGAAGGAGAAGCAGGGGTCGGAGCAGTGGCATCGGGAGGTGTTGGCGCAGGCAACGCAGTGATGGGAATACTGATGGACACCTGCAAAGAGACAGAGTCGGTATCGCCCTCCGGTTGAACGGGAGGGGCGACACTGCCATGGATGGCAGTGATCAAGCGTTGCGCATCACCTGGAGAGAGACTGAGAGCCTCAATCGATGTGATCATCTCTATGGGTGGCATGTCAACAAATGCCTAATGAGCTGCGAAGAACTTACCCTCAATGCTGCCGGCGTCATTTGCTGTAGTAAATGGCAAAGCAGTAGCAAGGGTTGTATCCATGACAAGGAATGATGTGGGGTGACAGAGGATGTGCTTGTTGGATCCAAGAGTGGCCAGGAGGATTTTATTCATTCTCTGCCTCGGGAAGAAGCACAAACAGGCGGTCATTGCCCCGAGGAGATCAGTAGACGCTGCTTCAACGTCGGCCGACTTGACAAAATATCAGACGAAGCCGCCACTGAGGGGATCCTCCACATCTGAAGAGTGGTAAAAAGAAATGTGTCAGCTTGTGCATGCGGGTGTCTGAGGGCTCTGTTCAGAGTTCCTACAAAAGTGTAGTCATTGAACTTGAAGTTATTTACTGGAGGATTATGGAAATGTGAGATCAAAGGATGACGCATTCCATCACCTACTAGCAGGCTACCGGTGCTGGTCGGAACATAGTGGCAGGAACCAGCTAGAATCCGAGGTGCGCGGTGAATTGGGCGGGATTAGGTAATACCAATGCTGGCAGTGTTACGATTTCATCCTTTCTTTCTCCTTTCATTGGCTAATGTATCGTATGATTCCCTTTCCCTTTTCCATTTGCTCATCATATGGCACCACTCTATTATTCGTACAGCCCCGACTGTGCACGGCTG
>JBBPSU010000662.1:0-10076 GCA_038093755.1 Tylopilus microsporus | reverse complement strand
TGTTCTCAGGGATTCGCGTCTAAGCCATATACACCAAAGCTAAAGGGCCTGGAGACATACCAGGGAGTATGTGCTCATACCGCACGCTGGCCAAAGGAAGGAATCAAGACAAGCGGAGAACGTGTCGGGATCATCGGAACTGGAGCGAGCGGTGTACAAACAATTCAAGAGATTGGACAACACGTACGCCTTCACTAGCTTCACTGCAATGACCGCCAGTGACGTTAATCCACTCATCTTGAACTTGGACCAGGTTGAACATCTCACTGTATTTCAGCGGACCCCGAACATGGCCATCCCCATGGGCCAGTATTCCATCAGCCAGCAAGTCCAAGACCACTTCAAGCAGGTCTACGAGGAAATCTACCGAAAGCTTCCCACTACGTTCAGCGGTTTTCCCATCAATTGGATTCCTCGTCCGGCGATGCAGGACAGTGAAGAAGAAAGACAAGCGACGTTCCAAAGATTATGGGATCTCGGCGCTTTCAATTTCTGGAGTAGGTTGACATTATAATTCTGTGGCGGGAAGGGCTTATCGCTTGTCATAGTTGCGAATTATCAGGACCTCCTTAGTGACAAGGAAAGTAATGATGCTGCGTACGCATTCTGGAGAAAGAAAGTCAGCGAGAGGGTCAAGGACCCAAAGAAGCGCGAATTACTGGCGCCGGCAGTGCCACCGCACCCGTTCGGTTGCAAGCGTCCGTGCCAAGAACAATACTTCTATGAGATCTTCAATCAGGACAACGTAGACCTTGTCGACATCAATGCGAATCCCATCCTTGAGATTACGCCGAGCGGTGTGAAGACGACGGAGAAAGAGTATGAATTCGACGTACTGGTACTTGCTACTGGTGTGTGAACTGGACCGCATTGGATGCGTAGCTGACCCGAAATTGGATATACAGGTTTTGACGCCCACACTGGCGCGTTCATGGATTTAGACCTACGTGGGGTGAACGGTGAAACAATTCAGGATCATTGGCGAGACGGAACAATCACCTAGTAAGTTCTCTCACACCACACATAGTACTCGTCACCCAACGTTATGTCGTAGCCTGGGCATGACAATCGACAATTTCCCAAATCTGTACTTCGTGTATGGACCCCAGGGACCAACTGCGTTCTGCAATGGACCTACGTGTGTGGAAACACAAGGTTCCTGGGTCGTCCGGACGATCCAGTATCTGCGACAATGCGGCATCACGAAGTTCACGCCCACTTCTCATGCTGCTCTGAACTACAAGCAACACATTGACGCGCTTTATGAAGCTACACTCTTTCCACAGGCGAGTGGCTGGTATAATGGCGCCAACATTCCGGGAAAAAAAAGGGAATCATATAATTACCTCGGAGGTGTCGCGACCTACAAGCACGAAATCGCAGAAGAAGCTGAGAAGGGGTACCCTGGTTTCCAGAGAGAGTCGGGAAGCACACCTCCGTTGTAGAATGTCAAAGTGGACTCTGATGGAGATCTGATGGACTGCCGATGAGTTCTGTACGCTGGAAGTATTTGTCCATGTTCAGCTATTTGGTATTGTGTAGGCTTCCCGCCTTCTTCCTCTGGGCAGACAGCGACAGACACGGTATATTCAGTCGTGACTACCAACCGAGATTGACGACTCTAGCTGCATATCAGCGAACATTCCAATGACCAGATTGCTTTAGAAACCCATTCTACAGAGTCTCGCTTTTTACGCGATTCGATATCCGTGCTTCTTGAAGTCGAGGAATACTCCGACAGGATCACAAGAACAGGCGGAATGACGTCTGAGCGGTCATATCAACCTGCCCTTCGTGCATCAGTACTAGTGAACTTTGTGCGGTTTAATGGCCGTGAAGTTCACTATGTGATGAATCGCCTACTTGTAGCCTCATCAATATATCTACCTCATACTCCGAACAGATCAGGGAAGCACTGCATTGCTCGCGACATGCCCCGATTCCCAAGGATGGTGAGTTCGAATCAACACAAACGAGGGGCGCCAAGTATGGGGCCAGGAGTTTTAGAGCTTCGCTGTGGAAGCAGCGGCGTTCAACTTGAAGACTCCATAGTTTGAGAGTCCAATCTTACGCCGCAGCTCGCCCCTGTCGCTCAGTCTATAATCTGTGCAGACGGAGATGAACAGATGACTTGAAACACGAGCGCAGCGCTAAACCTCAAATAGCGTACCTATTCCTGGGGGAGTAACAGACCAACCAATTCCGAGTCCCACCGAGGTGCCGATAATGCGGGCGCGAGTACGCTGCGAAGGAGAAAACGCAGCTGAAACACAACCCCATGTTCCCCGATAAGCAGGGCCGATACCCTTTCAGGATGACCGTGTGACAAGAAGTGTTTGCGAAGGGACAAAAGCACCGCCACCAAACTGAACCGACGTAATGAATCACGCCAACTTGAACTTGAATGGGTGAGCATCCCTAAGAATCGCCCGCCTCATGTTTGAAGCTTGAGTAGCTTGAGTCCTGGTCTCGCTCTCCGTGCATCAGCGAACAAGCCTAATCCCCTCACCGATTGACTCCGAATAGAGAGCTCAAGAGAGCCACGCGGAAATCGAACATGGATGGACGCGATGACAAGACGCTCCGAGCTTTCCGCGGAGCGTTGTCACACGGTCATCCTACCTGAAAGGCTGAAACATAGAAAAGTATCTCCGCTGGCATCCCATTGCGCGATGATCGTGCGAGTGATTCGCTCTGAATGAGCTTGTCAAGGGATAAAGACCGAGAAGCGGCCAAGTAATACCCCCGATCATTCTTCTCTCCAAAGGCGCGCATGACAGAAGAAAAGTACGACGCGATCATCGTTGGTGGGGGATTCGCAGGCATTTATCAACTTGTTCACCTGCGCGAAGCCGGGTTTAAATGCAAGCTGATCGAGGCCGGGTCCGACTTTGGCGGGACATGGTATTGGAACCGGTACCCCGGCGCCCGTGTCGACAGCGACATACCCAATTATGAGTTTTCGCGCCCAGAGCTCTGGAAGGGTTGGGCATGGACCGAGAAATTTCCTGGATGGAAGGAGTTACAGGCGTATGTCGCTTAGTTCGCACTTATCTGGTACTCATGCAATTTCCCGTCGACTAGATACTTTGCATATGTCGACAAGAAGCTTGATCTTCGCAAGGATTGTCGATTTGATTCGAGTGTGAAACAAGCACTCTGGGACGACAAGTTGCACGTCTGGCACGTTATATCTGATGGTAAAGATGGCATATACAAGACGGCAGCACGTCACCTCGTTTTGTGCATGGTCAGATTTTCACTGCATTCATCCCCTACGGACTAACTCTGTACTGCAAGTAGGGGGTTTTGTCGAAGCCGTACACCCCAAAGTTCAAGGGTCTGGAAACATTCCGAGGGAAATGGGCTCACCGCGCGCTGGCCAAAGCAAGAACTTGAGACCAGCGGGAAACGGGTTGGAGTCATCGGCACAGGAGCAAGTGGAGTTCAAGTGATTCAAGAGGTTGGGCGACGAGTACGTGGAGCCTGACACTGGGTTAATAATTATCCATATTGATCGCACACATGGTCCATTAGGCTAAACATCTCACCGTATTCCAACGAACTCCAAACCTTGCAATTCCGATGGGCCAATACCGCATCAACAACAAGATTCAGGATCACTTCAAGCCGATCTATGAGGAGATATACCGCAAGTTACCCACGACATTCAGTGGCTTCCCTTTTGATTGGATTCCACGACCAATGATGCAAGACAGTGAAGAAGAAAGGCAAGCGACGTTCGAGCGATTATGGGATATCGGTGGTTTCACTTTCTGGCGTACGTTTGAGATGTTGGCACTGCAAGCCAGCAAGCGCTCATCGATTATCATAGTGGCAAATTATCAAGATCTCCTTGTCGATAAGAAGAGCAATGATGCTGCTTACACATTCTGGAGAAAGAAAGTCGGCGAGAGGATCAAAGACCCTAAAAAGCGCGAACTGTTGGCACCCGCAGTGCCGCCACACCCATTTGGTTGCAAGCGCGTGTCTCAGGAGCAAACCTTTTACGAGATTTTTAATCAGGATAACGTCGACCTGGTTGACCTAAATGCGACTTCAATCCTCGAGATTACACCGAGAGGTTTGAAAACGACCGACAAAGAGTATGAGTTTGACGTGCTCGTCCTTGCCACAGGTGAGTGGAACCCTTGCACAACATCAGATGTGCATCTCAAGTGGCTTGTAAAGGTTTTGATACCTATACCGGCGGGTTCATGGATATGGATCTGTGTGGAATCAACGGCGAGACGATTCAAGACCATTGGCGAGATGGCACCATCACCTAGTACGCTCTCAGAACATCCATGCCGTGACATACTCACCACCCAACACTTGCTAAAAGCCTAGGAATGACCGTCGATAATTTTCCAAACCTGTTCTTTGTGTACGGTCCTCAGGGGCCAACTGCGTTCTGCAATGGGCCAACGTGTGCGGAGTTGCAAGGCTCCTGGATTGTCCAGACGATCCAGCATCTGCGACGTCATAGCATCACCAAGTTCACACCCACCTCTCACGCGGCTCTGAACTATAAGAGACACATTGAAACGCTTTCTGATGCGACGCTCTTGCCACTAGTGAAGAGTTGGTATTACGGTGACAACGTGCCCGGAAAGAAACGGGAAGCATACAATTACGTTGGGGGTGTCTCGACTTACAGGCGAGAAATCACAGAAGAGATTGAGCACGGGTACCCTGGGTTCCAAAGGGAATCTCTCAGGATGTCACGACTTTAGGCTTCCGAGTCAGAGGATAGATTGGTGGATGTAGTCCCACTGGCACGAGTTTGCGGCTACAAGACGCAGTGTAGCATCGCCGGAACCGCAGACTCGTAGTATGAATTCTTGTATACAAATTGAACTTCTTGGTAGACTTTTGGTCCGGACCGTGAACGGACCGACTCGGAGAGAATGCGTAACAATGCTCGCATAGAGTGACAGCGTCATCACGAGTCTGGCAGCATGTGCAAGTGACGAAACATGTGCGAGTGACTCGGACGAAATTACCCGTCAACCTAAAGGACGTGTCATCAGCAAATTAATTAGATAGAATCGCTCTCGCCATTTTCGCACTGAGCAATGTCAAACGTATACGTCGATCACCCCAGAATTACGAAAAGTCTACATTCGAACGATGACTCAGGTGCCCAGTCGATCCGTAGTACTTCAAACGAGTGTATTAGAATAGCATCAATGACCGATGCTACTAGACGGCACTATAAACGTAGGTATACTTTGAGCCGGGCGAAACGTCCAGTAATTGCAGCCCAATCCTAAGCAATAACTCAGAGGTTGAGGTTGATAGGAGAGCAACCGGTTTGGATGAGGCCATTCTACAACCCATGTTCAAGTTAGCGTTGCGACAAAAGGAACACAATCAAAAAACTTACGAAGGTGTTACCACTACAGCAAACTGCCTGAGAAGTGCAGCTGTTACCAGCAACACCAATGGCGGTGATGGGAGAGCAAGTGGTGGCAACTTGGCCGGTGACACCAGCGAGGACGTCGACCAAGCCAAAGTGGCTGAACAAGCTCTGAAGCTCGCTAGCCTAGAACAACCACCGTTCATTCGACTGCACAAGGACAGTACCAATCCATTGACATACCTGCTGGACGTTATTGCAGCAGCTCATGGTGCCAGTGCTGCACTGATCGCGGATAGCGAGGGGAGCAGGGCCGGCGATGGCGAGAGCAACGACGGAGGCAACGACAAGGAGACGAGCGAACATTGTGATAGGTAGAAGGTAGACTGGAAGAGTTGAAGAGTAACGAGTGTGGGTGTTCAGCAGAGTGTAGAACGGTTTGTTGATGGAAACGGTGAGCGACACTGGGTTGTCTTTATAGGTTTCCCTGGCCCCTGCAGGGCCCGTCGACGTCGCCACTCTTACATTTTTTTTGTAGGTCTGGAACGCGGTGGATGCGGTCCAGTCCCGGAGGTGAGGCAATGTGCCGTGACTTGTATGTACATTCTAACCAAATTTAGTCTTCCTCGGGTACCTTGACGGGTGATGCGGCTGCTAAGCTGAATTGCTGGATATTCGAATTGCATGGTCGACTTGATTCAATCCACGATCAGCTAGGAATGGTCCATATGACTTCGTAGTCTGGCACCCAGTACCATATTCCTGCAACTGACTGTGCAGTGAGCTGCTAGTGATTGTATGAGTCGCTTCAAAGAGCCTTCCAAAACAACGGAATATCGATCACTGAATCAGCAAAAAGTGGCTTGTACGACATTGCATGTCCCGCCATGGCGCCGTGAGTCACCGCTTGCAATGTATTTTACGTGGTATCATAGCCTGACGCGGCCTTTCCCCGTATGTATGCAATCCAATGAACAATGGTAAAAGATGCACATTACTATTGTCTCCAATGATATTTGCATTGCTGAGTCTATTGATGAGTACTGAGTCTTCTAGTGTGCCAGGCGCTGGCACAGTCAACAGCCGCCTGGACTTCAAGTTGTCAACCCTACGTAAGTCCGGAATCTAGGCATTACGTACTCTGAGCTTCCGAGCTTCCGAGTCACCCTCGAGGCCTCGGCGCCTTACGTTACTTGACGGAGAGCTGCACGCTTAACACAATATTTTTCTGTACAGCCGGTGACTGGAAGGCCAAAGACTGTGAGAGTGCAAGCTTACCCAAGTGGTGGGAGCGATTGAATGTGTAGCGGAAATTTCCGTTTTCAACTCACCGTGATCCGTCGTCGGAGGCATGGTGGCGCGCGCGCATTTATCGAACCAATCGGCCCTACTTACTAGTGGACCGTGGTTTTCTGTCCCGATCCCATGGAATTGCAGTGGGGTCGTAGGGGCGTATTCTACTACGGTCGATTGGCAGTGATCCCGCCCTTCATTGCAAAATGCGTTATGTGGTGTCACTATGTTTCCCATGGACACTGACTGACATTGTAGCTGAGAACGGAAGCGAAGCCACGATGTCGCCGAATGAAAAGGATGCATCCCAACGTAAGAACTTCCCGTGTTAAAAGTCCCCGTCTCCAAGTCGGAGTGAGTTTTGCATATGGGTACTGGAACTCCATGAATTCAGCGCATCTCGGGCAGGTGTGCGAGGAAGACGACGATGTTATATCTCCGTATTCATTCGATCTGATGACTGAATCGGTGGAAGCGCGGGGGCAGTATTTACTACCAGCACGACGGTGGGATTCTCCGAATCGTGTGTAAGTCGCCCTCCGCTTGCGGTGCGCTTGCCAACCGTCGAGCGAATTTCGGGTTGACTCGAGTACGAGGATGCAGTTTTTCATACCTGATGGTCACACTGAAACTTTCGAAGCCTCGCTGTGCGGATGCCCTCGACGGTTTCGCGACCCGACTGTTTCTAAGAAGTGATTTCAAGGAAGACAAGCATTTTTCTCGTCTCTGTTGGTCACCCTCGTGAATATAACCTACTGATTCAGAGCGGCCAAACGCTTACAAGCGTCAAACATGCATTTCAACGGCCTTTGCAAGCTGGGCAACCTCGAAGCGGAGGGACAAGACAGTCCAAGCTGCTGAAAGCCATAGCTATGGTCGTTCAGCAATCATGTCAACATGCGCCGTATGGATACCATACTGTGGACGTCTTCACCTTCGACCCGGGCCGGGAGTATACCAGGAGTCCGTGTTCGTCGACTTGGTTCAGATGATCCGTGTTTGAATGCTTGTATAGTCGTTATCTTGTTCCAGTGAGATCGGGGTCTCGGTTGTCCTTGCTTCTCTGCAGAGTTGGAGGCAGAGCGATTGCTTGGTGGTAGTACTATCTAGCATATTGACGCAGGTGCATGCTGCACCGTCATGCGGGCCCAGTTCTTGGTAATTGACAGCAATCTGCCTGTGTCAGCAGTCCTGTAAGATTTGGAGTCATCCATCTGGACTTTGATGCGTAATGCTGAACCTTTCAAAGCTAAAGCTTAGCTGCTTACTTTCAATGACTCGGCGGAAGAGCCTTCAAGGCCTCATGACTGTGGCCTCGTCACGTGATATTATGTTGGAATGTTTCACTTTCACTGTGAGTTGGCACTTTCTTACCAGTTCCCGCATGTCCGATGGGTAGAGTGTACTGGAACGCTGAAGGTAAACTTGAAATAGGCTGCTCGTGAGTTCTTTTCGAGTCGTCCATGCTCTGAGTTGGAAGTGAACGTCACTGTTTGTTGCCAGTGTTACCGAGCTTTTTTTCTGGAGCTCGCACCCACCTGAACCTGTGTCGAGGCTTTGACGTCGACATTCTCAGTGAGGCTATGTCGGGCCGGCGCCCAATAGCTACTCACCAAGCCGCTGAGCGAAAGATGACGAGAAGGGGAGCTCAGCGTGTCAGTCAGCACACACATCTGTGCTACCTGTCGGCCACCCCTTCTCAGAGATGGCACAGGAACTGGAAGAATTTTCTCGTCCTGGCCCGCAGACTGTGAGCAAATGCCAGACCGGGATTCCATGACTAACAATATCGACTAATCACATCGCGTATTAGGTCAGCGGCTTAGACGTCAGTTTAAAGTTCTCACGGCTGATGGCCTGGATCGGGAGATATAAAGTGACCAGCGCGGGACATATGCGCCTCTCGACAGTTCCCCCAACAACACACCATGAGCGGAAAGCTGGCTACCGGTACGTGGACATCGCCGGCGCGTAATTCTTGCTCAACGATGGGCGACCAGAGTACGCCGCTTGGCAGAAACTCCAGCGAACATATGATGCTGAATACACCAGGCTCATCCTCGCCGACCTCTTTGCCCAGGATCCCAATCGCTTCCCGAAATTCTCCAAGGAATATGTCGACCCCACCGATCCCACCACCACCTTCCTACTCGACTACTCCAAGAACCTGATCACCCAGCCCATCCTGGACACGCTCCTATCTCTCGCGCGGGAGGCGCAGGTCGAGACCTACCGCGATAAGATGTTCGCCGGAGAGCATATCAACACCTCCGAGGACCGCGCGGTGCTACACGTCGCCCTGCGTAACTTTAACGACTTCCGGATCCAGGAGGGTGGTGTCGACGAAGTCGCGGGTGTCCTCGCGCACATGAAGCAGTTCTCTGAAGCGATCCGAAGCGGTGCATGGAAGGGATACACCGGGAAGACGATCAACACGATCGTCAACATCGGTATCGGTGGATCGGATTTGGGTCCGGTAATGGTGACCGAGGCGCTCAAGCCCTATGCGAAGCGGGATTTCACCGCGCACTTTGTGTCCAACATCGACGGGACGCACCTTGCTGAGACCCTCCGCCTCTGCGACCCGGAATGTACCTTGTTCATCATCGCTAGCAAAACGTTCACTACTCAAGAGACCATCACGAACGCCGAGTCCGCGAGGGAGTGGTTCTTGAGCTCTGCCAAGGACAAGGTACACGTCGCCAAGCACTTTGTGGCTCTCTCCACGAATACGAAAGCCGTTCAAGCTTTCGGCATCGACACCGCGAACATGTTCCAGTTCTGGGACTGGGTCGGTGGTCGCTACAGCTTGTGGAGCGCCATTGGTCTCTCGATCGCTTTGTACATTGGCTACGATAACTTTGAGGCCCTCTTGCAGGGTGCTCACGGTATGGACAAGCACTTCAAGGAGGCGCCTCTTGAGAGCAACCTTCCCGTCCTACTCGCTGTTATCGGCATCTGGTACGACGACTTTTACGGTGCTCAGACGCATGCACTTTTGCCGTACGACCAGTACCTCCACAAGTTCGCCGACTATTTCCAGCAGGGAGACATGGAGTCGAACGGTAAATTCGTCACCAAGGGTGGTCAGCGTGTTGACTACCAGACTGGCGTAGGTTTGACCGCGTGATTGTATGACTACCGTACTGACGTCACCCTGCGCAGCCGATCATCTGGGGCGCTGCTGGTACCAATGGCCAACACTCATTCTACCAGCTCGTCCACCAGGGGACCAAGTTGATCCCTGCCGACTTTATCGCCCCTGCCAACTCTCACAACCCCATCGCAAATTCGAAGCACCACCGCATCTTGCTGTCCAACTTCTTTGCACAGCCCGAAGCGCTGGCGTTCGGTAAGACGGAAGAGCAGGTCCGCAAGGAACTCGGCAGTGGTGCGAGCGAGGCGCTCGTGAAAAGCAAGG
>JBBPSU010000661.1:0-10104 GCA_038093755.1 Tylopilus microsporus | reverse complement strand
ACTCCAGCTGCAACAAGCACGACTGCCGCCTCTGGTAGATAATCCTTAAATTCCGGTGTACGACCCAAAAGCTTCTGGCTGGTGCCATAATACACAGCCGCAGAGATAGTATACAGTGCTTTGTTCGTGAAGTTTTGTTCAGCATCCTAGTACCAGCAATGAGTAAGACGTATGTGCAACGGGGAGTACATACCTGTCCACCTCGAACACCGCGGAGGAATTTCGCGCCTTCAATCAACTCCACTGCCCGACGGCGTACCCATCGGATCGACTCGTCTTCTCTAAGATTCGATGCTGGCTCTAGATCATAGAGCGTCATGACATTACGAACGCATAACTTCTTGACTTCCGAGCGAAAGTTGAAACAGTCTTCGTAGATCTGGAACAGTCAGTGTTAGATAGATAGATTATACAACCGAAAGCTCACGACTACATAAAGCTCTTCTTGATAGCGGGGTATCATGCCATCCTCGAGACGAATATGCGCCCGTCTGTACCGTTGCAGACATTGACGAACAATGTCCGGTATTAGCTCTCGCTTCGCATAAGCACGCTTTGGGAACGCGTCGCAACTGGCCAAATATACTCGCCACTCGAGTTTTGCATCATTGATGAGGTCCTTCCACTTGTCGGGCCAGAACGACCGTTTCTCTGCCAACTTGTTTCGGGATCGGGGAACCTCATCATCTTCACGGTCGTCCGATTCGATGCTTCCACCAGAACGCTGGTGGTTCCGAGGACGTTCAAGGTCATGTTGGGAAGGCGGATGTGGAACTCCGTTGCGTTGGTGATGACGGGCGAGTACATCATACTCGCCATTCCGGTCCTCCCGTTGCGACTGTTGGTGGTGGTGTTGACGGCGCTCACTGGGTCTCCCTCCACGGCGATCTTGTTGACCTGTCGACCGTCCGTACTGTGCGCCTGGGTTGTCTTCCGGTGCGTTAATGATGCCCAGTAACAAACAAAACCACCACTTGCCTTGTCGCACTTCCCGTTCTGATTCTCGGTGAGACAAACGATGTTCACCACATCTGTTCTCACGCTGTTCTTGTTCAGCACGTCGTGCACCTGTGGCCTCTTTAGTGTGTCCCCCATAATCAAGGTATTTACTCACCTTGTGCGGGGCCCGCAAGGTGGGCATTGCTTGGCCCTGCTAGCCCTTGAGATTGGCGGAGTGATAGAGACTCGTCCATCTCGCTGTCGCTGTCAGAGTCTGGTTGGGAAAATGGAGTGACCAATTCGAAGTTGGTAACAGAATGCTGCGACATACCGGCCTGGGGAGTTCTTGGTGCAGATACTCTGCGTCGATCGTTTCGAGTGTGGTTTGCATCAAATCCTCTCCCATCGTCACCGGAGGACTCTTCACCGTCATTGGAGGACCCTTCTATGTCGCTGGAATGTCCTTCAAGTTCGTTACGCGGCTCCTCACCATCGACCTCAGAGTGAACCACAGGGTTTTCTTCGGGGGCTTCAGCATTACCATTGGACCATGTGCCGCTTGGTTCTGCGATTCCGTTATTCCAGCACCCAACAGAGACGCCGATATGAACTCACCCAACGCGTTTCCCCGCAGAGCAAGATCCTCGTTATCCATAGGCAGGTTTTCTTGGTCATTGCCGGGTTGATTTACAGGTTGAGAGTCATGTGGAGGCGATCTTTCCGGCTTTTAGAGACAATCAAGTGCAGCCCAAAGGATCTAAGACTCACGCGCCGCCGTCCTCCCGGTCCGAAGGTCCCTTAAATCCAAAGCGCGATGACCCTTCGGCCAACTGGAAGGTAGGTTTAATTGCGAATTTGGCAGGTGTCGTGGCCGGGTCGTGCTGATGAATCAAATTTAGTACATCTACGCTAGAGATATTTAAGTACGAAGTGCCACAGCTCACCTCGGGTGCGTCAGTGCGCTTCCCTTTGGATTTCCTGCCAGCGGGCTGGGCCTTTGTGTGTCGACGTCCCTTCTTCGGAGAGGATGGTGCCATCACGTTGACCGGTTCGCTTGAAGGTATCGGAAGGCGGGGCCGCTTAGTATCAGCACGAGTGATCGCATCAGCGCATCTCTCGAGCTGCTGTGCAGCCCCGCCTTTGCCAGCCCCAACCCGCTTGGGGCGCGAGGGATGGCGTTGAGGGCATGGAGACTTGGAGTCAGAAGTATCAACTTCAAGTTCTGACTCCGCTCTGGTTTTCCGTTTCCTCATCTGACAAGCTGGACAACAGTTGACAAACAGCTGTCAACTCAGTTTTTATTTAGTGTCTGCTTATATAACTCGGCTTATATAACTCGGGAAGGGCCGGCAGGCGCCAGCAGAACATGTGATATGACGGAAGTGTGAAGATACTGGCAATGAGAAATAAATTGAGATGAGATACATGAATGAACATGGGCCTTGAAGTGGTCGACGGTGCAGGAAGGAGAGGCTGTGGTTGTGTAGTCATGTCCGGCAAAAATAGGGGCTGCACTTTGTCAGTCACCTTGTCAAGTGGAATGGCAATAATTTATGGTACACACAAGGTAATCAGGAACTACAGCTAGTAGTAGTACCGGCCAACCGTGCCGTGATGCAAGGCAATGACTTGCAGAAGGGCTGTAAATCTGACGTGAAGCGCTGAGCAATCCGATACCCCACTCGCGGCAGAGATCTGATAAATGGAACAGTCAGGTTGTCTTTGGAGAGCAGAAAAGATATACCGCGCGTAGTGCATCGAGGACTGCCTGGCAGCTTCGTTCGTGTTCTTCCGCCATTTGCGACCAGACGACGTCTGTGACACATCGCTGGTCGAATGCGGGGTATTACGCACACCCATCAGCACGATCATCCATTCGTAGGTGTCCCAAGGGGTCTTCACCGTGAGTAAGTGGACGTCATCGTGTACGCGGGACTGGAAGAATGCGTTAGTCATGTTGATCTTCCCAAAGATCTCTTACCATTGATGCAGTCCCGTAAGATTTCGTCGACACGTGGCAAGGATGGTTATCGGGCACAGTGTTGGCGTTTGGCACCCGGTAATCGTTGGCCCATTGGGGAAGGACGGTAGGATCTACCTTGGGGATTATGAACGCAGGTGATGCATGTGCACTTGAGCGCAGTCCCAGCTTGTGGACGAGCACATTAGAACTCAGAACTATAGGTGAATCGTGGTCAATCAGTGCCAAATTTACGCGCAAGAGGGAGGCAGAGGGCCCGTCGACAGATAAGGAGGCCACGTACTCGTCTCCCGAATCCGTACCATCCCCCGACACCGTCGACGGCATCACTACTCTGATGTCAATATTCTCATTCTCGACGACGGCCGCGACGGCTTTGAACGGCTTCTGTCTTGGTTTAGCAGTCTTTATACCGCCCTTCGTTAGAGTTTTGTACGTCTTGGCGTCTGGGAACCCGTTAGGACAGTTCGCGTTCGTGTGTCCTGCGAAAGGTCAGCGACATTTGAAGCAACCGTCGTTGTCCTTCAACATATCCCGTTCGTCAGCTGTCAGCGAGGGCAGTCTCGAGATTCATGTATAGCTTCCAGTCCTTGGTGTAAAATCAGACATCTTCAGTAGAGACCTGCCTATATCCTTTGTACGACCGGCTGCACGCCAAGCTTCACAGAGACGCTGACGAATCCTGATATGAATAAATCAAAGTTCCAGCCAGCGATCTATCAGAGACAACAGTAAGCCATTTTGTCACTTCTCAAGATACCCGTAAAAGAAACTTGCCAGATCACGGATGGTAATTCTTGACAGTCCTCCGAGTCCGGTGCCTGTGCACATGCGTGTTCGAATGACTGAATTGCGCTCTCGTAGTTTTGGTGATCCCACTGTGCGTCTCCCATGAGTGGATGCATGTAAGCCTTTCGGAGACGTCAGTCGTGATATGCTTTGCATGGTAACATATTAGAAACATACCTGTACCGCACGGCCTGTGTAGTTAGAGTGAACTGTGTCGATGAGGCCATCCATGCGAGAGATCGCGTCGGGGCGCTCTCCGGCCATAAACACGATGATAGCCTAGGGGCAATGAGTGGTGGAAGGAAAGCCGAATCCAGTTATGCATACCTTGATGACGATGAGGGTAACGTGAGCTGAGTGAAAGTATTTGAAAGCGACGCCGCATGTTCGATATGCCTTGCCCTTTTCGCCTTTGCTAAGATGTGCAAGACTCTTTGCGATGAAGGCAATGATAGATGGTTGGATTTTTATGGCCTTGGTGCGACCCAGTGTCAGCGGCAGTGTGTTTAAGAGGAAAGTGAAAAGTACCATGTTGGCATCGATGAGGGCTGCATCCGGGTGTCCCAAACGGGCGCGTATGAGGGCACGAGCATCAAGTAGATGGTGGGTCTCAGACCGAGACTCAAGTATCGTGGTGGTCAATGTTGTCTCTGCGTCGTCCAGTCGATCGTGCTTCCAAGCATCAAGGCACAGTCCGGTTGATCTGAATTTCGACATCCTGGAGAGTGGAGTGGAATGAACAAACTTCGAGTGAATGCTGATTGGAAAGGCGCGGCGTGTCAGACACGCGTGCACGAGATCCATCAAGAGAACACACTACTCACAGTGCCGCGAGATAGACTCCCGATGCAGACTTTCCGGTCCCTCGAGTCATGACCGATCGCGATAGAGTTGTCGTCGGGGGATAGTGTGATGAGACCAATTTCTTCACGGAGTTGAACAACACCGAGCTGTGAGTGAGTCGACGCGTCCAGACTGTGAGGGTACACCCGACTGAGGAGCCACTGCCAGCGCGAGATAGTTGATCCAGTGAATGCATCCAAGCGCTTGATGTTATTCTCCCGGTCGTCCTAGTATTCTCCTTGCTGGTACCAGTGGGCACTGATGTCGGAGCAGATCTGCGTATGTTTGAACGATTCCCCATTGCCCGGCCATTATTGCGAAGTACGTCTCCGATCGCCAAGTCGCGTGCTTTGATGCCGTGCAATCGTTCTTCGTCCAGCTTAACCGCTGATTCTAGCCATTTGTGGAAGTCCTGCTCGATGTCCAATTTGGAGAGGCGGTACTCGCGGGCGGGATCGGTGCACATGTGCGCCTCGAGGTGCCAACGAAGTGACTGTTCGGAGAGACGCGATGTCGTCCTGCGCAACATCGTGTCTTTGGCTTTGACTTCGACCCAGTCGTTGAAAGGTCTGTTTCCCTGAGCGTTCCCTCGCATGCGCTGCCGTAACGCAGAGTCCCAGTCTGCCGGTAACCAGACCTTACGGACCTCGGGGTACAGAGAGTCATAAGGGCGTGTCGAGACGTCTAGGACGAGGTCGAGAAGTCAAAAACGCGCTGCGCGAAGTAGGTTGAGGCCTGGGGTGAGAGATGAAGCATGGCGAGCATGTGCGTACGGTCAACGAGAGCTGAAATAAACAATCAGCACCATGTAACAAACATCAACGATGTACCTGAGGATCCCCCAGATCTACTAGCACCACGGTCAGTGACAACGGAGACGAGCGGTCACACTCACTTGGACCTCTTCCAAGTCTTCTTCCTCTTCAAGTTCTTGCGAGTCACCGTCGTCATGGCCATGGTCCGCATGGTCCGCCTCACCCTCGCCTTCGTCCAACATGTCCTCGGACGCCTCCCCAATGATCTGCGCAAACTCGACGACCCCACCGGACAAAATGAAATCTAGCTCAAATCTGTGCAGCAAATCAGTTGCTGGCGAAGCATCCGCAGCATTGCACGTACTCGTCCTTGAAAAACTGAATGGCCGCCGGACGTGTAGCCTCGTCGAGTGAATCCTTCAGAACGGCTGCCATTGTAAAGCTGAGATTATGCACTTACTCGATGGAAACTTTAAAAAGACTCACTCGCTACGTCTCCTCCGGCACAGAAAGCCCGTCCAAGCCCAGCCCCAATCACCAGGCGGCATAGGTCTGACTTGGACCATATCTATACTGGCATATCAGGCGTAGATAGCAAAAGAAATGAAGCTCCAACCGACATCAAGCTGAGGCCGCAGTGAGTTGATCATTTCGCCATTGAGCGCATTGAGTTTCTTGGCTCTATTGAGTACGTATGTACGAGCACATCCGTTTGACTGGAAAGGATGGGCTAAGGATTGACGGGTTGAGCCGGGAATCGCAGGAGCGAAAAGAACCGGTATACCTTGTCAAGTGGTGAGGTTGCGCTCGAGGACATGTGGGCAGCAATTGCACGGGTTCTAGCAAGTGCTGCTGGTGATCTGTTACGGGACATTCTTGCAATCGTAGTGGCTGCTAGCATACTGTGGATATTGAGTGACTGAATGTCCGAGTGGAACCGTTGCAAGGTGCCGGCACCTGCGCCGCAATCCACGGGTTCTGGTCGTATATGGCGACGACCTGGGCGCGCGTGGCCGCGTCGATCACGAAGGGGTCTTCGGCACTAACGAAGAAGGCGGCATCGTACATCGAGAGGGAAGAGGGTGGAGGGAGGGGATCGCATTCGCGCTGTCTGCCCTGGGTAATGTCAGGTGATTTGAAGGCAGTGAGGACGCGATTTTGAAGTTGGGCGTGGGTTTGTTCGAGAACGAAGACGTGTCGGTAGGTCAAATACCGTAGATTGAGGAAGAAGAATGTACAGAGGAAGCGGTCGCGGATCGGGCGCTTGGACTTGGTAGAAAGTCTCGACAGTAGAGTGTTTGATGTGTTCGAAAGCCATGAGGCAAGGGCAGAAGACTTCCACAGTGGAGCAGAATGTTAAACGTAGAGATGAGAAAGGAGATGGGCCATTGGAACAGCGTCAGCCTATAATGAATTTTCGAGGTTGGCACCCACATTCTGTCGGTATATATACGGAATGCCTTGTGGCCGCGCACCTCCGCAGAAAGTGAAGTCTTGCACTTATCTGCAAGGAGAACCACCGATGGAAATTCAAGAATTGCTTGTCGAAGTGCTTCCGTGCTCTCTTCCCTGAAATCCTGAAGGAAAAAATGTTTGAATGTACAATCTGAGAAACCATATAACGTTGATACCTCGCCTTGTTCCTTCTTTGCTTTTTCTTCGGCTTTTAGGATCAAAAAGCTCGTGCATATGCCCAGCCGGGTAGCACGCTTGGGTCCATGTAATCACCTGAATCGCCCGTCGGACGTGTTTCGATAAACCGGCCACACGTCCAACAGCCAATCACCCAAGCCGGTCTTGATGCATAGGTAGTCAAGGTGCAAGCAAACGCCATGGTGATCTAACAATGGTTCGAGTGATAAGAGTAGCTGTGCATGTTCGAATGCTGTTTGAGGACAATCACGATGCTGCAAATCTCTAACACATTATGAGCATGAGCTTAACGGAGTGGGTGACGATGACCTCGCTCACATAACTTGCCGGTGGATGGCAAGAAAGAATGGTCGATTCTCCACTCGATCAAAATCAAGTCTGTTGATTCCGCTCGTGAAACTAAAAGCACCAAGAAAGGCACGCTCATATGCATAGAGAGCCCGTGAGACATAGTCAACTGCTTGACTGTACTCTAAAGATATATCAGCAAACAGGGTCGGATCAGCATCAAGTGCAACAAACCTTCACGGTGTCGATAGACTTCTGCAAGTTGTGGCTACGTATCTGCATGCCAAGGCATTCTCTGCAAGACCCGTCATAGGGTCTCGGGGTCTGCATGAGCCACTAAAGTGAGAATCGGCTGATCGCGACGCATATATGTACCCACCACCAGTCATAACAGCCTGCATGAATGTCTTGGTGACGCCTTTGTGCCGTTTGCTGTACTCCACTGTCCACCACTTTCCAGGGTTGGCTGGGCCCTTGTTCATCTTCCTGCTCATTTCCTGTTCTGTGAGTGGTCGGGCGGACAAACCTTCCCGTGGCCGATCGCGGCCCAGGATGATTGCGGACGTGTGAGTTGAGAGCGCTGTGCCTGTGGTAGCACGCTGTGGCACCTTTTTGGAGAAGATGTGGCAGCCTGAGCTGCCGAGACGGCCTTGGATCCAAAGAACTTCAGCTCTGACTCTGCATCAAGGTGGGAGACGGAGATGGAGAAGAGGGCGGAAAGCTTCGTTGCCAGTGTGTCGGCAGAGGAACCGGTCGCGATCTGCTGGATATCTGAAGGGTCCTGTGGATTGAAAGGAAGAAAGGAGCGCCTCACGGAAGTCTGAGTTAACAAACATAGGAGGTGGCAGGCCCGCTGGTGAAGGTGCGGCGGTAGTAACAGTGACCCGATCAGCCGATTAGTCTTGTATAACACGGAAACATTGCTTGCGTTCGTGGGAAATCGGTTCCCATGAACGCAGTGCTGTTGAGTTCTCTAGCGGTGATCGGGCCTTATTCTCCGAGGCTCTGTTCGCAAAAAGCCTTCATGGTAGTGAGGGAACGGCGCGGGACGGGTAGTGAGTCGGATGAAAAGGAGTCACTGATCGTGACTAGTACATAGTAGAATACACGCCACGACGGATATACTGGACGTACTGCTAGTGTGTCACAGGACACGGGCCCCGGCGGGAGCCCGGAGGCGAAAGAACATACACAGAATGAATCAAAGAAAGATGTAGCAAGGTCCCAGTATACCATAGTCCAAGTGGTCAACCTCGATCACCGGACCCGTTTGTTCACTAGCCTGTGGGTCGAGGCCTTGCCATCGACCTCAGCGATAGGTCGTTTGGGAAGACCGACATGCCAGTTCTTGTAGCGATCGTGCGCGGTCTTCCACATACTGGCTGTGAAACGGGCGAAAATGTAATTCCAATTGAAGAGAGGGCTGCTTGGAGCCCATGAAGTGATGTCGTCCAGCCACATCCGCTTCGCTTCTTTGTCAAGGTCATCCGAGTCCAGCCCCGAGTCGGGCGGGCAGCTTAATACTCCCTCGGCATATTGCATGATTACTTTCTTGAGCTCCGTCATCATCCTGTCAACTAAGGCGTCCAAAGCAGCGGTTGAACGCGTAGGGTAGAGTGTCTAGACGGGGGATTGAACAACGCTTGTAGCGAAGCGTTGGAATAGCAACTTACCCTGGCTGCGTATGCGGTTCGTGCATCGTCGGGCTGATCGACTCCAAGATCGATAGGTGTCTCTCCGAGGTGCAGCCAATGTTGCAACTCCACTTGGGTGACCTTGATCCAAGTAATGCCATCGCGGACTACGCTGAAGGCGTTAGGCGTGAGTCTTGCCGGTCTAAATTGCTCCTCGCTAAGGACCTCTTTGCCTATAAAAAACATCGCGGCTGTCAACGTAGATGATGGGGTGGAATACGGGGCCTCTTTGATCTTGATCTTGAACACGGCTAGCGCGCGAGGGTGGTTCTTGACATAGGCTACGAGCTTCCTCGTCACATCTGTGTCTGATTGCGAAAATGCGGTCTCCATGAAAACATACTCGCGAAAGGCTGTGAGGTCTCCCGGCCCGGTCAAAGAGAATATTCGTACGCAAAGGTCCGGTATGAACTTGCTGCCATCGCAGTCTACTGAGGCGCTTGGTGAAGCATCGACAAAGATCGAATAAGGTCCTCTTGAGAGGGGAGCCCTGGAAAACTCATGGTTCATTTCATTGATAAAGGGGAGGACGAGCGCTTCGTGAGTGTCGTGTGGCATAGTTACGATGAACCGCTCGAGATCGCGGAAGTAAGCCGGCCTAGTGGAGTCAGATTTCACTCAATTTCGTGGATCTGGTACCTCACCGAGCACGAATTTCCAGATTCTTAAGTTGCTCCTCGATGTAGGTATGTTCCCGAGGGTTGATGTTGTCGAATCTCTATCGAACACTGATCAGCCGAGAAACGTAAGTAGGCAATGAACCCTGCTTACCAAATCGCATCCCCGCTGGACCAGACCTCGAACTTCGGATAGTATGCTGTGGCATTTCACTACCGTAGGACATTATCATGATCGCTGTTAACATAATAGTACCGTAGGCCAATGTTGTACCGTACCAATGTCCAAGCGGTCATCATCGATCTGGTGTGACCCGCAGTGGCCCCCAGGGCCAGGCTCAGGCTTCCCATTCAGGATTGCACCTGTTTGGCCATCAAGGTTGCGAGTGTCAGGTAGGTCGACATCAACTAGCGTGACGTCTGGGAGAGTTGGAATCAGTAGGCTGGGGTCGGGTGAGCGTCGAACTCGCAATGCCACGTTCTTGTTGTCACGACCAGGCTGAGACTTGTCGTCCAAGGTATTAGAAGGCGCTGGAGAAGGCGCT
>JBBPSU010000658.1:0-10117 GCA_038093755.1 Tylopilus microsporus | reverse complement strand
ACGCGAACATAAACGTTTGCACTGCCACCATGGGGTTTCCCGGGCCAGACATGCGTAGTGGATAAGACAACGAGAATGACGTACTCCAACCTAGTTTCTCTTGGACTTGTACTAATCAGAGCGCTCAAATGCCTGTCTCTGTAAAAAAAGTTTTCCCCTCCGACTTCAAAGTTCGAGCCTCAACATAGCCTTTGGCTGACAATGGTCCTGCCAGCTCTCACGGAGTCTCACCGGCACCCGCACTACGGAGGTGCCCAAGCCCAAGCCTTGTCTCGGACTGGAGGCTGATCACCGGACACCCGATCAGGATCAAGGGTCTCATCATGGTCACTCCACTCCACCGACGCTGCATTGGAATTACTGCAAATAACACTTCCCATCTATGTGGAACACCCGGAGTGTAGTGGTCATCCACTGGCAGTGCACGCGTTATCACACCGAAGCCCCAGGTTGGCGCCATACTGCGCTTTCAGACCCCTCCACACAGAGCGGACCCTGCGTCCACGTATCGCCCAAGCACCTATCGGCAATGATTAATCATCGCTCAGGGTGGGCTTTATGTTGTCTTTGCTGGCACGTTTTGGACACATCCGCACCAGGGCCATGATATGCACTGGGATGGCTAATGTGTACATGCGTGAGTAACCTAGTAAGGAATACCTTGATACGCATATTGACCCAGTCAAAGTTATTTGGCCCATAGTAGTAGTGTGGACTCGGACCTTGGTTGCATTGTTCCGTCTATGGGACGTCTCCGGCTGCAATCGCAAACATGTCACAACCACCCATGAAATTTTCTCGCACCCGCCATGATCATCAAGAAGGTCGTTTCAACCACAGCATTCATACCATGTGGCGGGCCGCCGGTGTTCCCACACACTCCTCTGTCCAATGGAAGGACTACAGACGATCGCGGATCCCCTTTCCCCTACTTTGGTTGAAATTGTGCCCTTCTCTTTTTCAAGCACTTCTGAAACCCATGCTCGAGCAGTCCGATTACTGCGATATTTTTTGTGGGTACGGTTGTTCTTCAGACTTCATGTCAGCGAAGACCGGACGCAGATGTTAGACATTCAAGTTGTGTCCTCCAGGCACATTAACTGGCAGTCTCGCCAATGTGATCCGGTGAAGACTTTTGCGACCCTTGAAATATCGACAATTTTCTGAGACAGGTTTTAAAGGTCTATCAATCCTAGACAAGTTGTAAAACATTAAGCCCATCAGTCGAGTACCCGCTCACCTCGCCCGGGATGTCCTACATTCAGCAAAACCTAGAAAACCCATAGTGCGTATGCACACCCCGACCTTCCTCCCAACCTTCTGATCCATCTTTAGCCAAACCAATGAGCTCCTTATGCAACTTCTGCCTGAGCTTCCTCCTGCCGGGACTAATTGCTCTTGGGTGACCGAACACGGCCACCTCTGCAATACAACCCTCCATATGGATCGTAACATTGTGTCTGCGCACCTCCGCAACGAACACACACTCGGGGGAGACAGTAAAGAGCTGGTCATATGCTCATGGTGGCCATGCTATTCACGGCCCATTCAGCGGGCCAGTTTGATCCGACACATACTGTCGGTTCATCTTGGGTTGCTGAGGTGGACCTGTCCTGTTTGCTTGAGAACTTTCTCGCGCAGAGGAACGGGGCACACTTGTCACACTGCTGGCCAGAATTTTCCGCACGCTTAGCAGGACGACCTTTTGGCAGAGCTCACTATGTTGTTCCCTTCTTTGGAGTAATAAGCGCATCGGAGGAGTGGGATCACACTGTAAGAGTCCTACTTTGCGCGCCTCTTCATCACCATGTATCAACGTTGTAATGTTTATTTCCCGATCGCGATGTATTTACACAAAATGACAATTCCACAATGTACCACGGACGCATTACACACCAAATTTCCATAGAGGTCGTCACGATTGACTCGTTGATGCTGCCTTGCAAGGCGTTTGACTAGTTTACGTTGGTACTAGGAGAGAGGTGTTAGTTCCAAGGTGCACAGGATTTGTCGCAAGGGGCATCATTGCGATGTTCTTTGCTGCCTGAAAAGAATACAAGGTGGTCGCTGTCCGTTCCAGGACGTAAACGGTAAGTTGACAGCGATGATTCATCGGCCCGGGGGCTACACGAGAACTTGAATGGTAAACTCAACAGTGTCGAGATAAATGGAGATTCAGGCGTCAGGGTTGGATATGTGTGCGACTGGAGTGAAATGATGCCCTCCCCACTGCCGCAGCGGCCACACTTGCATCGAGGTCTTGTCGACATTGGTCATCTGCCCCACGTGTTGATAAATGAAATGTCGCGTCGCCATGTCGGCGTGTGGATCTAACGAAAAGAAGCCTTGGTTACAATTCCGTAGTTGCGTGGCACTGGCGGGGGATGATTATGTCCGACCCTCAGGTGCACGACATCTTGAGTGATGAAATGGAACGGAGCAGGAGACGGAACACACCGCGGAACGACACGTCGGCGTGTGAGTACCTGACTGCTCGAGTGACAGCAAAAGGGTGGGGATGACGAGAGGGTGACGAGACATCATGATCGAGGTTCAACGTCGTGTTCCAGTGACAGATTTTCTTGTCAGATCTGGCGAGATGCACACCGGGAGCCGGAAGGGATGACTGAAAAAAAAAGTACTCACCTGGGTACTAGTATTCCACGTAACATTGAGCATGTTCGAAACCGCGCTCCGTGTTCTCCATGGTCCGTATGAATAAGCAAATCTACCAATCAGCACTCGCTGATAAAGATAAATCACCCATCTACTGGGCTTCTCTTCATATCCGACGTTCGCACAATCGGCTGAGAGCTGCACAAAATCGTGCCAGATTGCATGCTCACTGCATTGTGAGATGACTGTTCGGAATCAAGCGCTAGTCGGCGCAGCTTGGCCCCGCCTTGGAAGAATTGTTTCGAAGGTTTGATCCGTTGGAACCAACTGGTGACGACGAGTCACTTGGCGTTGGTACCGGTATGTACCACTCGGATGATCGATGTTCATGATGGAAGAGGTTATCCAAGAAAAGTACCCCAAAATTTTTTAATAAACTTGAATCACGTTATCATCACGCGTAAGGCGAAGATGGAAGCGAAGTGGATCCTAACAACTCAGGTTGAACCACCATGTCCAACGACCAAACCGACGCGCTCGTGACCTCGAATGACCCCCTCCACGTGCGTCTTTGCTTTGAAAAATGAGCTAATGCTGAGATTACGTCGGTAAACAGCCAGCGAACCTGATTCCAGAACTATGTGCTGGATTTTATCGGCTTGGGTGGGTCACTGGAACTGGAGGTGGGATCTCTATCCGAGTTGGGTGGGTCTTCTTCGATGTTCGTGTCTGATGGGCAGCGATTCTGATCCATTCTGCATGGGGTTGACATGATAGGGACAAGGTCTACATCGCCCCATCTGGCGTCCAAAAAGAACGGATCGAGCCTTCGCACATGTTCGTCCTACCCTACCCGCAGCCTAACCCCTCACCACACGTCGATCGCATCTTCCTACGTCGCCCAAAGCAGAACCTCAAAGAGTCGGCGTGCACGCCATTGTTTTGGAACGCGTTTGACCAGAGAAACGCGGGTAGTTGCATTCATACGCACTCGCAAAATGCGGTGATGGCGACGCTGTTGTGGGAAGGAGACTTCTTCGAGATCTCGCATCAGGTTGGTGTTTAATCAAAGTTGACGGCAGATCACGATCTCTGACCCGATAACCTTCGACCTAACGTCGTTTGATCTGGTTTAGGAGGTACGTATCTTGCTTGGTAAGGAATTACCGATCTGAATGTGTTGCGTAGATGATCAAGGGCGTTCGGATCGGTGGAAATGGGGCTGCCATGTCTTACTTGGATACCCTCCGTGTCCCGATCATTCCCAACACCCCATTCGAGGAAGATCTGAAGGACAGCATGTCCGCAGCCATGGACAAATACCCCGAAGCTGCGGCTATCCTTGTCAGGAGACATGGGATCTACGTGTGGGGTACGTTCCTATTATCGCATTATCCCCCCGATGGGATTCTGATGCACATGCAACAGGGGATGACTGGCAAAAGGCGAAAACGCAGACTGAGGTAAGTCTCTCACGCTCGGCCTTGTGAGGTTGCTATAGACTTTTGGCCTAGTGCTTGGATTACTTGTTCGAGATTGGCGTCAAGATGAAGTTGGCGGGTGTCCCGACGGTGTTGAACAATTGATACGTAGTATGGGAGAATTGTGCTGGTGTGTTGGATGCTGTCCGGTGCCGCGATGAGATGTACTATTTTTCCAGAGATTACGGAGTAGAATGAATTCATTGCATGTGCCAGATGGCCGTGTACTGCTGCGGTCTCTGCCTCGCCGGGTGTAACTTGGCACGTGCCACTACTATTTAAGGAAGGCTTGGTGTGGTACGACTAACCCCTCACGATCCGTTTAATAAACCTCCGGAGATCCGCTCCCTTTCTCCCTCCACTACTACCATCTAAACGTGAAACCCACGACGACGAGGACATGCCCCAGGTGCCAAAGACATGCCCGGCGACCGGTCAACCCATTCCACCTGACTATCTACACACCTTTGACGGCCATTTCATCGATGCGCACGGCCGCACGCTACTATTGCGAGGCGTCAACCTCTCCGGGTCGTCCAAGGCGCCAGTCGGCCAGCCCTCCCATCTTCTCGACGGCTTTTGGCCATCTACACAAGCCGGTGAACAGAACTTCCTAGGTCGCCCCTTTAACCTTGACAATGGCTCTGCGGACGTGCATCTGAGTCGTCTCAGAGCTTGGGGATTCAACGTGCTACGGTATCCAATTACTTGGGAAGCGCTTGAACACGAGGGACCGTGCGTGTTTTTTTTACTCCACGCTACGCGCGTTGAACACGTTCTCACGTTGCTAGTGGGCGTTATGATCACGATTTCATGGATTACACCATCCGCGTCCTCCGTAAATGCAAAGAATACGGGTTCAAAGTTTACTTGGACCCGCATCAAGACGTCGTACGCGCCCGTTCCGTTTTTGTCAGCTTGCTTCTAATGTTTCTCAGTGGTCGCGTTTCTCGGGTGGTTCTGGTGCACCGTACTGGACTCTCGCAGCATGTGGCATCAATCCAAAAGCCTTTACCGCAACCCAGGCCGCGATTGTACACTGCGAATACCCTGGCTCCTCTGGTGCGCCGGATCCCGACGCGCTCCCTGCCATGATCTGGTCGACCAACTATGGTCGTCTCGCCTCCCAAACTCTTTTTGCCCTCTTTTTTGGGGGTAAAACTTTTGCTCCCAAATGCGTCATCGATGGTATCAATATTCAAGAGTACCTCCAGTCCCATTTCATACAGGCTTTTGGGGCGCTCGCGGATCGGATTCGGGATGCGGGTGGATTGTTGGATGATGTCGTTATTGGGTGGGATAGTATGAATGAACCTTCCGAGGGATTCATTGGGTATGCGGATTTGAGCGTATACCCAACCAAGCAGGGATCAGTGCTGAAAAAGGGGACCGTGCCGACTCCGTTGCAGTCGTTCAACCTCGGGATGGGTGTCGCACAGGCCTTGGATAACTATGTGTTTGGTCCCTTTGGATCGATCTACACCGGGACTGTCATGGTCGATCCCAAGGGTGTTCGGATATGGGCAGATCCCACTACCGAGCCAAATGGCGTCCACCCAAAGTGGGGCTGGAAGCGATCGAGCCAGTGGACGCTCGGGACCTGTTTATGGGCGCTTCATGGCGTATGGGATATCAATACCGGATCCCTGCTACAGCCCCGTTACTTCCGGTATTACCCGGGTCGTTCGTCATCGGGGGTCGACCCCGCGCCGGTACATTTTCTCCAGGAATTTTTGCTACCCCACTTGACCGACTACGTCACACGCATTCGCACCGCCCACCGAAACGCCATCGCATTCCTGCAAGCGCCCGTCTTTGCTATTCCACCAAAGATCCCGGAATCACTGCTCAAGGGACGCGCCTGTCACTCAACACACTATTACGACGGCCTCACGCTGGTGACTTGTCATTGGCATTTGATCAACGGGGATGCAGTAGGCATCATCAGGGGCAAATACAGCAGTCCAATTTTTGCAGCTAGATTTGGGGAACGTGCAATTCGCGCGAGCCTTCAAACTCAACTCGGCATTCTGAAATCGGACGGCGTCCGGCTGGGCGCGGACGATCCAGAGCCTCGACGGTACCCGAGCATTATCGGTGAAATCGGAACGCCGATAGACATGGACGATAAGAAGGCGTACGATCCGAAGGGTAAAGGTCGCGGGGATTACTCAGTCCAAGAACGAGCGCTGGACGCGAGCTTGAACGCAGCGGACGGGCCGAACGTCTTGAATTATACAATATGGACATATTGCCCGGATAATAGCCACATGTGGGGGGATGGGTGGAACAACGAGGATCTGAGCATCTGGAGCGAGGACGACATGCGAGGGCGGGCGGGTCTTCCCCACGCAGCGGTTGGATTACTGTCGTCAGCGCGTACGTCGAGCGCGTCACTGGCGACGCTACCTGTCCCGTCGTCGCCGTACCGCAACGTGCAATCGCCCTATCTCAGCAGAACATTGGCACCGCACGAGGTGTTGAAGTTTTCGCGGGAGGGCGCGCGTGCGATACGTGCCTTTTGTCGACCGTATCCTGTCAAGGTGGTGGGTACGCCCGTGGATATCTGGTTCGATGTCAAGAAGGCGTCGCTGAAGATCAAGGTCCGAGTCACGCCCACCGACGCACCACAGACGGAGATAGACACGCAGAGAGCGCGGGAGGGCGTAGACAAGGACGTAGGCGCTGAGAGTGCACTTCCGACGGAAATTTTCCTGCCGTTGGTGCACTTTGCGTCAGATGGGTGTGTCGCACAGTCTCTCGCAGGCCATGAGCTCGAACAGCAGGTCGACTCGGAAGACGCTGCAGAGGAGCCCGAGCCGAGGAGCGGGGTTGGCTCGACGCTCACGCTATCTATGACGACGTCGAGATCGTTGACGCCTGGCAAGGGGGAGACGCTGGAGACGGAGGGATATGCGGTGCAAGTCAAGGTGTCGGAGGGCAGGGTGGAGCTGGATGAGAATGAGCAGATGCTGCGATGGTTTTACGCAGTACCTGCGAGTGGCGAGAAAGAGGCGATCATTGAGGTGACGAGGATTGGCGGGGCAATCAGCTGGCCACGGGTTCCTCGACGTGATCTAAACGGCGGCATACGAGGTGACAAGCAAGGTGCGAGGAGATGGGCAGAGAGGTCGTGTCCAGAGGGGTGCCTGATCATGTAAATGATCAATTCCCTTGTGAGAGGTGGTATCTTACTATTGTAACGGCTATTAGTACGTGAGGACGTTAAGCCTCCTATAAGTAGAGTTACACACGTCTAGAAGTCAATATATACTTGTGCATAGTTGAGAACGTACTTGCCAGTCATGATGTCGATGACGACGAGGACGAACCGGCACTCGAAGCGTCCGGGCTGTGCGCGACTCCCATTCTCGACCCCTTCAACGGCGTCCCCTCCCACAGCGAGGCATCCCACTCACTTGCGCTCCTGCCTATTCCTACCAAGCGCTCGATGACCTTCTCCAATGCTTCCCTCCTCTTCCGTTCCGCGTCAATCTCCTCCCTCGTTCTCTCCAATGCGCCTTCGACCTCCTTATTCCCCTCCTGCAGCCTCTCGACGGCGTTCAAAAGCCCCTCGAGTTTCTCGTCGACGTCATCGCGACGTCTAGATTGCTTCGAAGACGTGCGGTACGATTCGCCGACGATGAGGAGTGCAGCAACGGCGAAGAGAAAACCCTCGGCGAGTGCGTTGGCGCCGTTCTCGATGGCTCTGCGGGCGTGTTAGGCAGAGATGGACGGGTGGTTCGGAGGGCACGCGGCGAGGGTGGCCGAGACGAACGCAGTGAACACGAGGGTATAGGAACGACGAGGGGGAGGGGGAGGGGGGGGACGTACTTGGTCTCGGACAGGGGACGAATATTGTGACGCGCGGGTTCACCGAGGATGTTGGTCCGCAGGGAGATTTCGGCGGTGTGCATCTGTTGCGCGAGGGACACGCAGATGTTGCGAAATGTTTCGTGTCTTGTTGGATGCGGAGGGTGACGGGCGCGAGGGTGTTGATTATGGTATGTATCAGGAAGACAGAGAGGACGTACTGTTTCGCTTGGTTTTTGAGCTGAGCGGAGATGGGTTTGGCAATGGTCTGCGTGGGTGGGGCGCTGTCAGTAGTCGGTGATACAGAGAGAATGATATATGGACTTGCGCGGATGGCGAGCGTAGCGAGCTTAACGGTGGCCATGGAGGGGCAAGTAGTGGAGAATTGAACATGAAGGTGCGCCAGTACTAGTATTGCCTTTGCACACAGCCGTAAGCGAACTACCATTGGCTGACGCTTTTTAACCGGGCTCAGAGGCCAGCGTTCTTATTGCGGAAAACAATCCATCGCAAGAAAAGGAGTCCGTCGCGACGAAATATCTCGTCGACCCTTCGCGCCGCGAATATCTAACCCGCCGCGACGTTCAAAGTTCACTATAGGGTGACTTGCAGTGGCGCCGGCCGACTCGGCGATTCACGCCACCACACTGCATCGTTGAAATTTGTCGTTGAAATTTGAAACCCAGACCGCCAAGCCACAGCAAGTGACCGGTTGGTTGGAACCCATCTTTTCTCTCGATACGACATGCTCGATCTCGAGGAGGCCATTGTCCTCGACCGAGAGGCACTCGAGCTTTGCCCGCCAGGACACCCAGCTCGCTCCACATCTTTGAGCAACCTTGCCAGTCGTCTCTGGACTCGGTATGAGCAGCTCGGTGGGATGGAGGATCTCGAGGAGGCCATTGTCCTCGACCGAGAGGCACTCGAGCTTTGCCCCACAGGACATCCAACTCGCTCCACATCTTTGAGAAACCTTGCCCTTGATCTCTCGAGTCGGTATGAGCAGCTCGGTGGGATGGAGGATCTCGAGGAGGCCATTGTCCTCGACCGAGAGGCACTCGAGCTTCGCCCGACAGGACACCCAACTCGCTCCACATCTTTGAGAAACCTTGCCCTTGATCTCTCGAGTCGGTATGAGCAGCTCGGTGGGATGGAGGATCTCGAGGAGGCCATTGTCCTCGACCGAGAGGCACTCGAGCTTTGCCCCACAGGACACCCAGCTCGCTCCACATCTTTGAGCAACCTTGCCAGTCGTCTCTGGACTCGGTACGAGCAGCTCGGTGGGATGAAGGATCTCGAGGAGGCCATTGTCCTCGACCGAGAGGCACTCGAGCTTTGCCCCACAGGACATCCAACTCGCTCCACATCTTTGTCCAACCTTGCCAGTCATCTCGCGACTCGGTATGAGCAGCTCGGTGGGATGGAGGATCTCGAGGAGGCCATTGTCTTCGACCGAGAGGCACTCGAGCTTTGCCCGACAGGGCACCCAACTCGCTCCACATCTTTGTCCAACCTTGCCCTTCATCTCTCGACTCGGTACGACCAGCTCGGTGGGATGGAGGATCTCGAGGAGGCCATTGTCCTCAACCGAGAGGCACTCGAGCTTTGTCCGACAGGACACCCAACTCGCTCCACATCTTTGAACAACCTTGCTGCTCATCTCTCAACTCGGTACAATCAGCTCGGTGGGATGGAGGATCTCGAGGAGGCCATTGTCCTCGACCGAGAGGCACTCGAGCTTCGCCCGACAGGACACCCAACTCGCTCCACATCTTTGAGCAACCTTGCCCTTGATCTCTCGAGTCGGTACGAGCAGCTCGGTGGGATGGAGGATCTCGAGGAGGCCATTGTCCTCGACCGAGAGGCACTCGAGCTTCGCCCGACAGGACACCCAGCTCGCTCCACATCTTTGTCCAACCTTGCCCTTCATCTCTCAACTCGGTACAAGCAGCTCGGTGGGATGGAGGATCTCGAGGAGGCCATTGTCCTCAACCGAGAGGCACTCGAGCTTTGCCCCACAGGACACCCAACTCGCTCCACATCTTTGTCCAATCTTGCCCTTCATCTCTCGACTCGGTACGAGCAGCTCGGTGGGATGGAGGATCTCGAGGAGGCCATTGTCCTCGACCGAGAGGCACTCGAGCTTTGCCCCACAGGACACCCAGCTCGCTCCACATCTTTGAGCAACCTTGCCAGTCGTCTCTGGA
>JBBPSU010000657.1:0-10119 GCA_038093755.1 Tylopilus microsporus | reverse complement strand
TGGAATGTGGACGGTGAGTTAGTCATTCCAAAGTACATTACCAGTGGTTCATAGGAACCGAGAGGAGTGACGAAAGCTCCTTTCCATTCATCGCCTTCTTTGATCCGGATGTTATTATATCCCCATCAGAGATCCATGGTAGTGAAGAGATCGGCACCTTTGAGTCGATCTATGAGCTGAGGAATTAGTGGTAAAGAGTAAGCGTTTTTGATGGTTCCATCATTGAGATAACGATAATCAATGACCATTCGTTTTTTACCATCTTTCTTGGGAATGAAGAATACGGGTGACGTTTGAGGGGATTTGAAGGGTCGGATATAGCCTTTCTTGAGTTCTTTTTCAATGAATGTCCTCACTTCTTCCATGTCAGGATCGGATAAGGGAATGATTCTTCCCTTTCTTGGTTCGAAATCGGGTTTGAGGTCTATAGCGTGATCCCATGGTTTTCTTACCGGCATTCTTTCCGATTCATTCTGTGAAAAGACGTCAAGATAATCATGATATTGAACGGGTACTTTTTCCTTGAGTCCTTCTTCGATGGCTCGTTGGAACATAGAGGCTGGTAGTCTATTGCTTTGTCGGAATTTGCATTGGCTAGTGCATCTAGAAAACATTAGTTCTCTTTTTACCCAGTCAATTTTGGGGTTATGGCGTTCTAGCCAATCATATCCTATGAAAAGTGAGTGTGTTCCTAAAACAGTGACATAGAAGTCTGCATATTCGGAATGACCTTGAATGTCAAATAATATCGTGACCTGATGCGTGATTTTTCCTATTGCTCCTTTAGAGCCATCCGCATTAGTCACTATGATTGGTGTCGTTAGTTTATCCAAAACAATATTGTGATGTTTGCAAAAGTCCAAATCGATGAAGGAATTTGATGCCCCTGAATCGAGTAAGGCATATAAATCTGTCGATTTCCATCCCATAGTGGTTTTGAATCGGAGACTTGTTCGGAGGGTGAATTGTTTTTGGGTATCGAGGGATTGTGACGATATTTCTGTAGAGCAGTTAGTCATAGGGGAATTAAGCACGTCTTTGGACACCGCGCTTCCTCTAGAAGACGCCCCGAAAATAGAGCCTATCATGCATACAGGAAAATCGTCGTCAGTATATTCTACGAGATCATGAACACCCTCTTCGTTCACGATCATTGGCCTTTTAAAGCCTCCTTCTGTTTAGCTTCGACTGCAAGCTTGTCTCGCCAGTAAGCCTCGGCTTCGGCCGTTACATAAGCGGCATTGTGAGAGGCGTACCCCCCTCCTATTGCCAGCTGTGGCTGAACCGGTGCGAGTTCCGAAGATCTCGCATTTGTCTTCTTCGGCTTTTTGCAATTTCGGGCGATATGCCCTACCTCTCCGCAGTTGTAGCATGTACGGGTATCACCGGCGTACTGCATTCCTATTTCCATTGGAGCTCCGCGGCCAGGCTGTAATCCTGTGGGCGTGAAGCGTGGCTGGCTTTGCCCTTGCTGACCCTGGGAAGGCCGATACTGCCCTCGGTAGGGTTTCTGAGCAGTCCTGGCCGCTCCTCGTTCCTCGTGGATCCTTTCTAACGTTTTTCCATAGACATCATACCGCTTATAAAGTTCTTCGTAATCGTCGTCGTCGATGTTGCAATGGAGAGAAACCTGCTGATAGGTGGCGAATCTAATTGCTTGTTTGAGGAGGTGCGCTGCTTCTCCTTCTGAGACCTTTGCTTCTCGTTTGAGTATATCAAACTTCTGAAGAAAGTCCGATGTGAGCATGGTCCCCTGCTGAAGAGCCTTCAACTCCTGGTACGACTGATATTCGAGGGTTGAGATTTGAAAGAAGTTGGTGATTTCCCTTTGGAAGTCAGGCCAATCTGGCCAAGCGTCGTCTCCAAAGAGGTCGTTGGAGTCTTTCTTTTTCTTTATCTCCAGATCGAGATACTTCTCCATGGTTAGCTGGGCGAATGGTTCGGCTTTTCCTTCGAGACGGAGTAAGACCGCCGTTGCCAGTACTTTATCCGACTTCCAGTTCTGAGCTGATACCCAGAGACGTATCTTTGTCCACCAAAGACGGAATTTCTTCTTGTCACTGTCCCACTTCCCAGGATCCACAATCTTCTTGACCGTTTCTTCTTCTTTCTTTGCGTTTTCTTTGAGAGCGTCAACCAACGCATCTCGGAGATCGTCCATGTTAAAGGGGTTCGACATCGTTGCTTACTACTAAGTATCTTTCAACCTAGTTCTGGGCAATTCTTCTGATGTATCGTATCGAGGGGGCGAATATCGTTTCTTCGCGAATAGAGTAAAATCTTCTGAGGCAACATCTTGCGCTCAAGTAGGTAGTCTTATCCAAGTGTAACGACCTAGACTTAGAGTCGTAACGCTCGAGGGCAAGACAACGAATGACCAGGGTTCAAGGCTTCAAGACTAATCATCAAGTCCGAAGCAAGTAGATGAGGATAGGGAGTGGTACCCTTAATTCGCACTCAAGTCCAAGACGAGGTTTGAACAAATGGATAAGACTATCGTTGTAGGTACTTTACATGGGTTTAAATACTGGAGAGAGATGCGCACAGACCGAGCTATGAACTACTACGTATGGACGAGCTATGCTACGTACACAGCCGTGCACAGTCGAGGCTGTACGAATAAGAAAGTGGAGTCATACGATGAGCGAATGGAAAAAGGAAGAAGATCATACGATGCGTTAGCCAATGAAAGGAAGAAGAAAGGATGAAATCGTAACAGCAACAAAGGGCCAGTATATATACTATGTACTGTATAGTTTTTACAAATCATTTCCCACACTTTTCTTTATTCAGACATCTATTAATGATCATTGATGATATACATGATAATCAATGGTCATAGTCAAAACAAGATGAAACAACATATCATTGAAACTCTTTGAATGCAATTATGATTATTGAATGACAAAGCATTACCACACATACTAATTATACTACTGATATGAACAAACATTATCAATTATTCTCAGTTCAATAACACAATTAGAAAAGTATGATCTGTTGAATGTCAGAATACAATTGAAATGACAGTTAATAAAATATCTGTCAAGGACTATATATTATTAACTGTCCACTAACATTATGATTAGAAAAGGATAATGTTATAAATACATTTACCCTCTTCTGTCAAAGTGATAACTAGTAGATCATATTTCACTAGGAATATCAGCTCTTCAAAATTTTCCTGATGCTATGGACACTGTGAGACTGTCAGTTGCGGCAACGTAATACCCTTCTCCTTCCATGTCATGTAAAACAGGCACCTGCCAGCCTGGGCTAAATGGTTGAGCCCCTTGTGTAGATGAAGTTGCTGGAGGGATTCGTGAATGCATGAACCTTGGAAGCTTCGTCCCACATTGCAGCGACTCAGACTTGCAGGAACTGATGTGGTCAGATGAAAAAGGAAACCAGAGTGGGGTGACCGTTTTGATTTCCTTTTTAGAAGCTTAGTAAGATGTTCTGAAACTGAAGCTGTGCTTGTGCCACCCAAGCGACTCAGTTCAGATCGATTGGCGAGATAACGCAGTATTTGTGGCAAGTGGTGAAACCAACCATCGTAACAGAAACCACCAACACCCTTGGATGTGCCAATGGCTCAAGCACAACTGGGTGAACCAAATGTTCGAACAGTAAGTAGGAAGACAACCCTGGGATCCCAGAACCCATTGTCACACAATATCTTTGGTCGCAATGCAGAGTCATTTCCCAGGCACCAACCAAATCCAAGTAAATCCAGTGGGTATCCTCGTCACATTGACCCTGCTGTAACAGTGATGAGAATGAAAATCATTAGGTTCATGCCCCTTTGTATGCTGGTCGAGCAGCCTGTATGAACTCTGCGATGAGCACATCTATCCATAATTCGACCATTGAAACTCGGTCCCTTGCTGAAGTGTTGTCCTTTGTTGAGGCCCTGTTTTCCGACGACGTCATCTTCCAAGGCAAGGACAGGACAGGCCAGGCAGTGAGTCAAATTTCTCCTCGAATAGCTGCGTTGTAATGCAAAGACCAACGCATAACTTGATAGAGCACTTTCCAAGGCTTCCTCAAGTTTCTCAGCACCATTGAGGACCAAAATCCAATCAAATCAGAACCTTCCTCTTTGTTCTTGCACACGAAGCAGCCCAAGACGGAGGACGATGTTGCTGGTTTCCTCAATGAGCTCACCACAAGGGCCTATCGATACTTGAACAATGCTACGAATGGTATGAGCGAACAACGCTGCCACTGGTCAGGAGATGGCCATACAAAACCGGTTCCTGGGGCTGACACTTACCGTTGCCCCGACATACTTTGTGTTGATCATGAGGACTCCATCTTGGATTGGCGACTCATCCGGACCCTCATTGAATTGAAGTCAGGGAATGACACAATCTGTAACGACCTAGACTTTGAGTCGTAACGCTCGAGGGCAAGACAATGGATAACCAGTGTTCGAGGCTTCAAGACTAATCATCAAGTCCGAAGCGAGTAGATGAGGATAGAGAGCGGTACCCTTAATTCGCACTCAAGCCTAAGGTGAGGATTGAACAAGTGGATAAGACTGTCGTCGTAGGTATTTTACATGGGTTTAAATACTAGAATGAGCTGCGCACAGACCGAGCTATGAACTACCTATATGGGATGTGCAATGCTGCGTACATAGGTATGCGTAGTTAAGGCTGTACGAGTAAGAAAAGTGGAGTCATATGGTAAACCAATGAGAAAGAAAAAGGGAATCATATGATACATTAGCCAATGAGAAGGATGAAAAAGGATGAAATCGTAACACAATCTCTTCCATCCACAAACTCTGTTCTGAGCAAGCAGCGGATCTACTTCGGGTACAAGGCCCGCAATGCTTCGTCATCATCACCCTCATCCATGGTGCAAATGTGACTGTTGCTATGTTTGACCAAGGCAGATCCATTATATTGACCCCCTTTGCATTTACGGATATGAGAGGGTGGGAAACCTTCGTTCAACTCATTCTTGGCCTCTCCTATGCTCCGCTCTCCCATCTCAGGCTGGACCCACAGACAACAGGCCCAACTCACTCCATTCTTTCCACAAACCCTGACTTTGGATTTGATACCATCCAGGTTTATTTCACTGCTTTTATAATGCCCTCCATTCATGGCTGAGGGACTGTGGTCTGGCTGGGGTGGTTGCCCCACTTCAAATTCGACAAAAAGCTGCACAGATACCTTGGCATCGAGGATGGAGGATGTCCCATCATTATCAAGAATAATTGGGTCAACATCAATACGACTCTGACCGAAGGCTCTGTTCTTTCTATGCTTGCCGTGAAAGGAGTTCAAGGCATCCCGAGATTGTTGGCAGAGGAGGCGGTGAAGACTGAAGATGGCCGATTCTACATCACCACTGGCTACCTGTGCGCAAAGCTGGGTGTCAAATTGACACTCAACGATGATGCTTTATGGTACCTACGTTCACATGCCGGGGATGGCGATCTTGATTGCATCAACGGCTATGAGGACCTCGCTCTGCTGCGCACATACACCACACTGTGGGCCACTCCTATCACCCAGTTTCACAGTGGTCTTGAACTCCTCGAGGCATTCTACGATTTGATCACCAGTAAGTTTGGTATCCAGCTCCACCGCCCCGACAGCAACTTACCATTTCTACACTGGCAGCACACGAGCAGGCCGCTAGCAACCATTCAATTCAGAAAGATGGCAGTTTCGGCACATTTTTCCCCTTCCGCATCCTTCACTGTGATCCTTCAATCGACAATTTTGGTCTGGTTCCACAACATCTTTCCACTCTGCCCAACAACCCTGACTGTCCTGATATGCTTCGCAGTCAATTCCTTGACTGGGGTCTAGCCGCTGTCCATCCGTTGTCCTCTGAGGAGATCGGCCAAATTACTTGCAAGCCTCAATGAAATGGAGGGGATAAGTGTGGTGATGGCAATTTCAAGTGCATTGAGCAAGAACTGGGTGCCCAGCCCCTCGCTCCCCTCGATGCTGAGCAAATCCTTGATGAACTCAATGAAGAGGGTGAAACGTCACTTACAGGTGACGAAACATCCAACGTGGCTGAAGATGAGAGCCTTCGTTCCTTCATCCAGTTCCCCACCCTCGACCAATGTAAAAATCCTCCTGTCCTGGTAGCAGGATTGGCATGCACACATGCACACTCAGAGGAGGACCTTCACCTTCAGTGGTTACTGGAGTTCAGAAAGAAGTTGGCTGGGATGCCAAGAAATGCAGAAATCATGGTGAGCACCAAGGTGATGCTTGGTCTGATTGGGTTATTCATTTTTCAACTAGGGAACTTGGCCATATATGGCATTGGAACTTGAGGTTGCCAACAACCAGACTATCAACGACAATGACGTGGACATGACAGAATCAACTCTGTGTGTGTCGCACGATTGTCACCACGACCTCAAATCATTTTATTATTGTCTTTTGGTAATGATGTTGTGGTTCTACAAGCCCCATCAAGTCTGCACACTTTCCTCCTCCGCCGACACACCTCGCAAGTACTGTGTTCCTCCAACGCTCTCTCAACTGATGTTTTCTTTGGAACCAATGGCACCTGATGACAAGTTCTTGCACTATGGGACGAAAGGTGGATTGCGTATAGTCTTGCGCAGTGAGATTTCACCTTACTTCAAACCCCTCAAACCTCTACTTGAAGAGTTATGGGCAGCCATCTTTTGTGACAACCATCAAGAAGACCTCTGACAATATATTCGCCAAACCCCGTGCATTACCCATGCAAAGTTCAAGGAGATTCTCAAAAAGTGGATCGATAAAATCCGAGCAGCCAGCGCAGAACCCGAGTTCAAGCCACTTGGTATTCCGAAATCTTCTCCGGCCAGTATCTACCCACCTATCAAAGCTAATGGCAGATTGAGCGAAGAGGCACAGGGACTCAACAAGCAGGTTCCGTTTCTTCAGACAAACACAACCTTTGTTCCTAATCATAGCCTTGGTGTCACATCTTCCTCTACCTCCACTCGATTGCCGGCTCCATCTCTTTGGCCTCATGTCATCGAGGTAAAACCACCTGCTCCTAGTAGCACAACTCGTCTACATCGCAAAATGGCACGCAAGGGCAAGAACAGGCCCAAAATTTATGCACCGCCCCGCCAGCTTTTGAACTTGAAGAGAAAGAGAAAGGAGATGGAATCAGGCAAGGATCAAGCTGAAAATTTGCGATACCTTATGGGACTTCGCGTTGATTCTTAAACACTTCTGTTTCAGTTTTGCCAAGGTACTACGTATAGCTGAAATGTACATATGAACGATTGTTTGTTGCAATATTTCTTTGTTTCTGATTATTTGCAACAATGTCCTTCAGCAACACGACTTGCCATCTGATGTGGCTGCTCTCAAACTGTCCACTGGCAGAATGTGTCACGATTTCATCCTTTTCATTGGCTAATGTATCATATGACTCGTTTCCCTTTTCCCATTGGCTTTCTATATGATCCCACTTTCTTACTCGTACAGCATCGACTGCGCATACCTATGCGCGCAGCATTGCACATCCTGGTTAGGTAGTTCATAGCTCAGTCTGTGCGCATTTAAACCGATGTAAAGTACCTACGACGACAGTCTTATCCACTTGTTCAATCCTCGCCTTAGGCTTGAGTGCGAATTAAGGATACCGCTCCCTACTCTCATCTACTTGCTTCAGACTTGATGATTAAACTTGAAGCCTCGAACCCTGGTTGCTTGTTGTCTTGCCCTCGAGTGTTACAACTCAAAGTCTAGGTCGTTACACTTGGATAAGACTACCTACTTGAGCGCAAGACATTGCCTCAGAAGATTTACCTTACTCGCGAAGAAATGATATTCGCATCCGATACATCAGAAGACTTGCCCAGAACTAGGTTGGAAGATACTTAGTAGTAAGCAACGATGTCAAACCCCTTCAACATGGATGATCTCCGAGATGCACTGGTTGATGCTCTCAAAGAGAACACTAAGAAAGAAGAAGAGACGGTCAAGAAGATCGCAGATCCCGGGAAATGGGATGGAGACAAGAAGAAGTTCCACCTCTGGTGGACGAAGATACATCTCTGGGTCTCAGCCCAGAACTGGAAATCTGACAAGGTGTTGGCAACAGTGGTCCTACTCCGTCTTGAAGGAAAAGCTGAACCCTTTGCTCAGCTCACAATGGAAAAGTATCTTGACTGGGAAATAAAGAAGAAGAAGGATTCCAATGACCTCCTAGGAGATGACGCTTGGCCTACATGGCCCGACTTCCAGAAGGAGATCACCGACTTCTTCCAGATCATGACTCTCGAGTATCAGTCGTACCAGGAGCTTAAAAGTCTCCAACAAGGATCTATGCTCACGTCAGACTTTCTTCAGAAGTTCGACATACTCAAACGAGAAGCAAAGGTCTCTGAAGGAGAAGCGGCACATCTACTCAAACAGGCAGTTAGGTTTACCACATATCAGCAGGTCTCTCTTCATTGTAAAATCGACGATGACGACTACAAGGATCTTTACAAACAATACGATAACTATGGAAAGACGTTAGAAAGAATCCATGAGGAACGAGGAGCAGCTAGGGTGGCACAATCCGCAAGGCCTTACCGAGGACAGTATTGTCCTTCTCAGGGCCAGCAAGGGCAGAGCCAACCACGGTTTACACCCACAGGATTACAGCCTGGTTGCGGAGCTCCAATGGAAATAGGGATGCAGTACACCGGTGATACCCATACATGCTACAACTGCGGAGAAGTAGGGCATATCGCCCGAAACTGCAAGAAGCTGAAGAAGGCAAATGCAAGGTCTTCAGAACTTGCACCAGTTCAGCCACAAACGACCGTGGGAGGGGGGTACGCTTCCCATAATGCCGCCTATGTGACGGCTGAAGCCGAAGCCTACTGGCAAGACAAGCTCGCAGTTGAGGCTAAACAGCAGGAGGCTTTAAAAGGCCAATGATTGTGAATGAAGAGGGTGTTCATGATCTAGAAGAGTATACTAATGACGATTTTCCTGTATGCACGATAGGTTCTATTTTCGGGGTGTTTTTCAGTGAAAGCGCGGCGTCCAAAGACGTGCTTAATTCCCCTATGACTAACTGCTCTACAGAAATATCGTCACAATCCCTCGATACCCAAAAACAATTCACTCTCCGAACAAGTCTCCGATTCAAAACGACTACCGGATGGAAATCGGCAGATTTATATGCCTTACTCAATTCAAGGGCTTCTAATTCCTTTATCGATTTGGACTTTTGCAGATATCACAATCTCATTTTGGATAAACTAACCAGACCAATTGTAGTAACAAATGCGGATGGCTCTGAAGGAGCAATAGGAAAAATCACACATCAGGTCACGGTGTTATTTGATGTTCAAGGACATTCCGAATATGCAGTGTCACCGTTTTAGGAACGCACTCACTTTTCATAGGATACGATTGGCTAGAACGCCACAATCCAAAGGTTGATTGGGTAAAAAGAGAACTAACGTTTTCTAGATGCACCAGTCAATGCAAATTTCGGCAGAAAGATCAGTTACCAGCCTCAATGTTCCAACGAGCCATCGAAGAAGGACTTAAGGAAAAAGTACCTATCCAATATCATGATTACCTTGACGTCTTTTCACAGAATGAATTGGAATGAATGCCGATAAGGAAGCCATGGGATCACGCCATTGATCTCAAACCCGACTTCGAACCAAGAAAGGGAAGGATCATTCCATTATCTGACCTTGATATGGAAGAAGTCAGGACGTTTATCGAGAAGGAACTCAAGAAAGGCTATATTCGACCTTCCAAATCCCCACAGACATCACCTGTATTCTTTATCCCCAAGAAAGATGGTAAAAAATGAATGGTCATTGATTATCGTTATCTCAATGACGGAACCATCAAAAATGCTTACCCATTACCGCTAATCTCTCAACTCATAGATCGACTAAAAGGTGCCGATCTCTTCACCACCATGGACCTTCGATGGGGATACAATAACATTCAAATCAAAGAAGGCGATGAATGGAAAGGAGCCTTCGTTACTCATCAGCAAACCCCTTTGTTTCACACAGGGGCTACAGACCTACAGTGCACTACAGACATGTCACAGTTGCACTACAGACATCAAAGTTGAACACAACATGAAAATAACCATATTTTAGCTCATTGT
>JBBPSU010000656.1:0-10140 GCA_038093755.1 Tylopilus microsporus | reverse complement strand
TTGAAAGGGTTCGACATCGTTGCTTACTACTAAGTATCTTTCAACCTAGTTCTGGGCAAGTCTTCTGATGTATCGTATCAAGGGGCGAATATCGATTCTTCGCGAGTAGTGTGAATCTTCTGAGGCAACGTCTTGCGCTCAAGTAGGTAGTCTTATCCAAGTGTAACGACCTAGACTTTAGAGTCGTAACGCTCGAGGGCAAGACAACAGACGTCCAGTGTTCAAGGCTTCAAGACTAATCATCAAGTCCAAAGCGAGTAGATGAGGATAGGGAGTGGTACCCTTAATTCGCACTCAAGTCTAAGACAAGGTTTGAACAAATGGATAAGACTGTCATTGTAGGTACTTTACATGGGTTTAAATACTGGAGAGAGATGCGCACAGACCGAGCTATGAACTACTACGTATGGATGAGCTATGCTGCGTACACAGCCGTGCATAGTCGAGGCTGTACGAATAATAAAGTGGTGTCATACGATGAGCAAATGGAAAAAGGAAAGAGAATCATACGATACGTTAGCCAATGAAAAGAGAAGGAAAGGATGAAATCGTAACAGCTGTAAGAGTATACGCCACTCTGGACAGCCACTCCATTCGTGGGATCTCACGTTGCGACCTGCACCATGGTGTACGAGTTCAAGTTATCATATTAGCCATGCTTCTTGTAAGCATTTACATCTTCGTTTATGGCAGATCTGTACACTGACTATACGCAAAGGCCTCGATTCAGACTCGGATACCACTCATGGCAAGGAATATTTCGTTGATCTTCAGTAGATATGTTTGTGTTTTCATCTGAATTTTCGTTCTGACGTGTGGTTATGTATTGAACATAGTAAATACTACGTACATATGCACACTGAGATGAATGTACATATGGAAACACGACGTTTACTTCACCTCCGTTGCGGTATCACATTGACGTGCGTTAAGATGGCAGTTGCACCATGCAGGTGGACGCATTCGCTTGATGATCTCGCCACTTCTGTTCCCTAGTATGTCAATTCGAGGCAGGTGTTCCCAAGTCGTATTCCTTGGAGCATGGTCTTTGTTCCGACAATTAGATCAATTCATTACTAAATTACGTACACAAGTACAGCTCGCAATTGCATGATCAACACGTTCAAAGGTTGTTGCTCAGCGCTCAGGACTGACTGACTTGAGTTAGGTGACAGTCATGGTCAAGAGCCCGTTCTCCACCTTGGCTTTGACGTCCTCGGCCTGTCCCGACATGCAAGTCAGCACCATTCCTGTAACGTGCCATATAATAACTCACCTTTGTACCGACAGTCAGTTCAAGTTGCAGCGTGCGGGTAAAAATTGTTGTTCACGCTTCGCGTAGTCCTCCTGGGTACCCTGTGCATGCACGCGAGTGTCGCCAGCGATCGTCAGATGATTCGCCCGAACATCGGTGGACGTCCTCAGACGTGAGACGGGGCAACTCAAACGTCCCCATAACAAGGTTGTCTTCAGTCAAGTCCATCCTGCATCAACGCCGTGAGTCTCGCGGGTCCGTGTTGCTCTTGATCTGCAATGTACCTTGGGTGGAACAAACCCTGGGATTTCTTCCGGACGTACGAGACTCCACTGTCGATACTATTGGATACGGGATGAGAACGCGCCGGTGAACAAGCGGGAGAAGGTGCCATAATACATGAGGCGAAGCGAGTTCTGCGAGACAGGTGTATGAGAGTCGACTTTGAATGGAACCCACCATTTTTCGTCAAGCATTTCTGTTGCAGACATGAAAAAATTACCTTGCTGGGAAGCAAGGTTCGTGTGTCAAAAAAAAATCACCGATGCTAAACAAAGGGTAACTAACATATAACTTACATAAATGGAACTTTGATAAGCACACAAAAGGAACTTGTGTCTCATGCCTCATCAACATCATCTCCATTGACTTTTGCTTCCATTTAAACGTGTATAAAATGATGTGTACCTGCTTATGTCATATAAGGGATATTGGACGAGACGAGACTCTCTGGTTGCTGCACGTTTACATACTCGGGTACTTGGTCGAGGCACACGGCAACTCCACCCGTCAGATCAAGATCCTTGCATCAGCAAAACACTGATTTTACCACATTACATCACAGTCATCACACAAGTTACAGCATTATTACAGTAGCTTACAGCATCACAAAAAATTTACAGTAGATTACAGCATGACAGTCCGTACAGTTCCTAAATGGGACACGTGTTACAAGCAGCCAGGGTACCACAGTGCACGATCCATGACTCGGATGTACCTTCATCATCCAGCAACTTTGACACCTCTAAGGGAAGGTTAAGGATCAAGGTTGAAAGGCCCATGCACGCTACTTACAGTTTCCGATAAAGCTTGGATTTGTCAATAGTGATAGGCTTGTTCCCGGTGTGCAATTCTACACGGGAAAGATATCCTTAATGCTCCCAATGTAACCTTTCTGCGGTCCTTTGACGACAGTGACGAGGACACCGATGCATCAGCAAACCAACCCTCCTCTGCACAGACTGTAGAGTCTGTAGTTTGGGTGACCTTTCTGTATAGAGTCAAATTTTGGCTGTGTGGGAAAAAGGTTGGTTTGCTGATGTGTCCCGATCTCAAGGCCCACGTGCCGTGACAGAGCCAACCATGTCCCCCGGAGTCGCACCATCCGCGCGTGTGGGTTCATCTTACTGAGATCCGTACCTGGTTTGACAAGATTCCCCTTCAGTGCCAATGATGCCAACGACCGCGAGTGACGAAAGCACCACTGTCCTCGGCGACATCTCGGTTGTGTAGGAAGGCGAAAAACAATTGGTGAATAGCATTCGGCCTTTGCGACACTTGGCGAGAACCAACCTCTCCATCTACTTCTCGGACACTGTCATTCACTCGAAGCTCATGACCTTTGGAATCAGTGGCTATAGCCCGAGCGGAAACCCTGCGCATGGATATCTGGTGGGGTTGGACAAGCTGGACTTGAGTGTTTTGGTCAGGTACTCGGAAGGAGTGCTCGGTTTTGAAAACAACCCCCACAGTTTGTGAACTAGGAATTCCATCAGTACCGAAAAGTCGCCAGCTAAGTGTGTACTGACTCTAGTCAAACCAGATCGTGTAATTCATAGCTGCCCACAACTTGAATGTCGGTGCCGGAACGCACCTTGGCAGCTTCTCGAAGATCTTTCGAGAAAACGGAAACCTGGATGAATATATAGTAATACCGCAAACAAGCCACTTACCTTCTGCATGGACATATCGGAAAGGAATGTGACGACATTGTTAGAAACGGACACAACAAGACCAGTTCCATCTGCGTTCTGACCTGTCATCACTTTGATGTGGTCACCTGGTTTGAACCGCTTGCAGACGCTGCGAGCCAGAACGTCGACCATTTGACCATCAACATCCATGCTGACTGCAGTGGTGGTTACAATGTCCTGATTGATTGGATCGACGACGCTATGCACACCGGCTTATTCCCCTTCAAAGACTTCGACGTGGTCCCCAGGCCGAAGCACAGATATCGCTGCCTTGCGGAATGCTTCTGCGATGATAGAGAGGTCGACCGAATTCTCTGAGCCATCTTGTAGTCGGGTAAAGCGGGCGATCTCATCCAGGATTAACATCGTCCAGCTGTAGCGCTGACAAGCTCGAAATCCTTCTCGATAAAACTGTCCTTGTACGTGTTGTTTCGAAAGACGTAGACCTGATTCCGCTTGGAGACCTGCTTGCAGCCGTATACTTTGATTACTTCCTCGTAATTGAAGAATCATTGCGGGGGCCGCATTGTGGATATACCAGTAGCTGCTTGCGTCCGTCTATGCTCGCGTCGTCCCTCGGATTGAGATTGATATGAGGGGATGAACTTGGCACTGGGAGTATCGAAGGTGGTTGAGCTGTGTACTCAAGATCAATCGCCTCGCGCATCAGACCGAATACGATGTCGTGCTCGCGTCCGGGCTGAGACAGCATTGTGAGTGAAACTGTAAAGATTGTTATACCGTGGTACACTACCTTGACTCTAACCGCCTCGGTACTGTTCGTGCAATTTTCGGGCAATTTTGGCCAAGTCTTGGTCATTCGAGTCAGCTTTCAGGCTCTCTCGGCGATAAAGACGTGCGTTGACAGCTGCTCTTCGATCCATGTCATCCTCGTCCCCGTCAAGACCGGTGTCCGCGATGAACTCATCTAGACAGAGGTGGTTACGCTGATGAGACCAAGAGGAAACCTTGACTTTTGCAGGTCATGGAGTTTGGACTTGTGGAGTCATGTCGGTGAATAGGGCAACGTTGTACAGTCAGCTTCAAGCTCGGAGAGATGGAGAGATGGCATCTGTTGGTGAGGTGGATGTGGCGAGATACTAGTAGGTGACAAGAGGTGATGAACGAGGGATTGGTTGGAGCGACGCATTGTAGGTTTCCAGCGAACCCTTGTGCATGTAGGAGAGCCCCGATGGAGGAATGCGTGAGCGGCAGGATGGACCATGGACTGAGCGGAGAATCGATGTGTGGAAGCCGGGAGAGACGAAATACGGACCAGGCGCTTGAGGGAATTAACTAAGATATCTAGACGTCAGTCCCCTCTTCTCCAGGTTCAGCAGCATTGTGGCGTGTAGAGTGACACTCACCAACTTGAAGTACACCATATCCCACAACCAATCTATGGTCTCCAACTGTGGTGGGTCATATGGACATGCATGGCAGCATCAAACGCCGATGCGTGGTACGTGGTGCATGTAGCAAATCAGGCGAGAAACAATTTACAGAATCAAACATGGAATGTAAGTGGGGTAGTCAAAACATGACAATGTACTACGGGCGTGCCAGTGTACAAACAACATCATAGAAAGAACGATATATACAACAAGTAGTACAAGTATACTAAGTATCAGGCTTTGGGAGATTTCCCACCTACTAAAATTCCATCAGCAACGTTGCATGTGGTTGAGTGCGATGACTGCTTACTGCTATTGTCGTTGGAAAAGCGCTGCCGTTTGTGAGCTGAAGGGAGGTCCGTCAATGCGATCCCATTTTTGCGGATTTCATTGCGCAGGCACCCGAGATCGTACTCGGTGGTATCTAATTTTTTTTGCACCCGCTCCGCCCGAAATTTGTACAGTTCACCGATTGCAGTGTTCTCGGCGAGCTGGGCATGGATGGCATCCTGCTCCAGCTGACGAGCATGACGTTGAGCCCTAGCAACTTTGAGGAGAAGACGAGCTTCTTCTCTCTTGGAGTCGTCTTCTTCACTGTCGCTGCTGGTGACACACTCTTTGGGCTGGAATCGCCAGACTCAGTAGATAGATTGCATTGAATAATCATTACTCACCCCAATATAATTTCCTAGTCGCGAGGAGGAAATAGATGGCGATGAAAAGGCGAACGATGCACTCGGTTTCGATGGTTGTTGAGTGCGGGACGGGAGTGGCATTGCAAAATGAGACAAACGGGACAACGTCGACTGCGGGACCTTGAATGTTCCGGTGGCTAGGGGTGTTCCTCTCTCCAGATTGGAAAACGATGAAACACCACCTTGATAAGTGAGAGACCGAGGAATGGATGTGGTCGCGTTCAACAAGATCGAATTCGGTGAGTCTGCGCCAGGGGTACCGGGAACAGTGGAAGTTGAGAGCTGCCGTTGGAGGACCAGCATAGCCGGAGGAGCTTCACCGTTCTCATTCCCGTCGAAAGAGTCTGAGCTAGCGTGAGGCAGTGGATGAGTCATTGTTGAATGAAGAGAGCGTGATGCTGAGGCAGAATGAGAAGTGCTGCCTACCGTGCTTTCTTTTCTTGGCGGCTGAAGGTCAGATTATGTGTACTTATCTCGTAATATCAGCATCTCCGACCTTAGCGCTTCAGCCGTCGCTTCTACCGCACACCGCATTGACTGTATGTACCCCAGGCCCATGTACTCCTTGTCGTCCTCAGGCTTCCACCTCGACACCACCCGAAATGCAATGACTCGGAGGACCGCAATCGCCGATGGTAATTGATCAGCTCATCCGCTCCCTGAGACCGCCCTCTGCAATACTCACCCTCTCTGCTATGCTTTGCAACCTGTTCCCTCCCATCATACTACTGTCGGTACACAACAGGACTACGAAAGACTGGACATGGATCTGCTTATCGTGAGTGCTAATCCACTACTTGCTTACTTGCCTACTCCCACAGACTCACACATCGACTGCCACGTAGGACATCATCGCATTCATGTTGCGTGCTGCCAGTGTAGCCGAGCCTGTTCTCAGCCTGGTGAGTTACAATATACCATTGTCGACAGTGCTTCTGAACTATTAACCCTCTCTTGTCTTAGCACCACTTTTCTCCTCATCAAATGGCTGCAGTCCATGGTCCCATCCCACCGAGTCACCCCTTGCCTCACCGGTCATTGCACAATGTCTCCCATCCCCGTGTCCCATATCCTTGGGTGAGCAGCCCTAGCGACTTGTGTTCGAACGACCTCAACTTAATGTGCTCTCAGGCACCGTTGACCAAGCCTCCGTTGACACAGCCCAGAGTAGCAAGTAAGATCCCCTTTACAGACACGGACACATTTCGAAGTTGTGCACAAATTCGTAGCTCACATCTTCGCTTGTCCAAAGTAACCCCTGTCGTCGTTGGGTCCTCAAACTGTCCCATTTCACCACCTACGCTCTTCATCGGACAAAGCCTCATGCACCGGTCGCCTTTGCCTTTGCCGCCCTCATCCTTCTCCAGCGACTAAAGGCGTGTTTCTCAACAGCTCGGGGATCCTCAGGTCACCGGCTATTTGTACTGGCTTTCATGCTCGCATCGAAGGTGATCTGCGATGACACCTACTCAAACAGTACCTGGAGTGGGAGCTTAACGTCGATCTGGTCACCCCCAAGAGTTCGAGCAGATGATCCGGAAGGATTTTGTCGGCCGTGGTCCCTATCCCACATACATCCGGCTGTCGACGAAGAAGTCGACACCACCACTTACCACCAACCCGCTCGCGGCACCCTTGGCTGCAAGCCTGTCGCCGTCATATGGGCAATGGCATCCCTCCACGCCCAAGCATGTTGTCTACAACCACTACCCCCGATACCCCTCACTGCCTTCGACCTCCCCGGCATCTTCGGCATCGCCACCTACCCCAATGGGGATCGAAGAAGACTATATCGCCAAAACTGTATCGGCCCATCCTTGTTGCCTGGTCTCTCCAGCGGAAAACCGATTCCCATCCTTCACCCCAAAAGCAAGATGCTCGCTTTCATCTCCCCTGCCGTGTGGTAACGCTCTGTTGTAGCTCATTTTTATTCGCCTAGAGCCACCGTCTTCAAGACGGTCGCTATTCTTATTGTACACTCGCTGATACCCACTATCTATACCCTGCCTTCACGTTGTTATTGTCAATTTACTGATCGAACTGCCTCAATATTATGTACAATATAAGTTTATCCCATCAGTCATCCAGGTACATGCACTCTTGGTTCCATGCCTAACTGCCCCAGGTGTTACAAATTTTTTGCGAGCATCAAAAGCGTCGCTCTTCATCAAGCCCAGTCTAAATCCGCCTGTAATGCAAACCCTCCACTCGAGAGAGTCATCATCCGTGTCCGACAGCAGGATAACTTCGTTGATATGGCGGCTGCTGGCCCAGAGATGGATTCCCAATCCATAGAGCCTCAACTTGAACAGCACCCACACGAAGACCTCGCTGCGCCAGAATGGGACATGGAAAGCATAGATGAAGATCCTCGCCCTCCTCCTGCAAGGACCTTCGTGTAGTAGTTTAGGAACTCAATGATATTTGTGGCTTGACTCGACTCGGAACTTGGAAGCTGAACTTGGAAGATGTACTCGAGTGACTCAGAAAGTATGTGGTCTACATCTACGTGACAACATGATGTACCATTTTCTTCAAGTTAGCTCGAGTGAGGTTACAAGCTGCGGCCCGGGTGTCACCGGAAACTTTGAATCGGACTCGGAAAAGGAAACTTCAGGCTTGACTTCATATTCCCACAACCTTACCTTCACTGGCGTACTGATATCAATGCTTGTATTTTGTGCGGCGCCAGTTCTTTGCAAAAATGGTCAGTGGGTGCATTTCATGGCCGTGTATTGACCATCCAATGTGCTGATTAACGCATACTACTAGACCGTCCACAACGACACCCTCCGAGTCACTTTCGGCCAGATAAAACCGATAAGCTATTTGGATAGCCTGTAAGTGGTACCCAACAACAAACTTCGGTGTCGCTCTTTGGCTGATGCACACATATCCAAGTTTTGGGTCAAGATGGACGAGTTTGAGGATCATCACTTATCACTGGTGATGCGCTCTGTCTGCTCCCTTTCGTGTATTGGGAGTTGGGCTCAACTCAGGAGCATTCCAAATCCCGGGGTGGCTGCCCCTGCCGTGGCGTCTACGAAAGATAAGCAGGTCAACGGGAAGAAGAAGTAAAATGAGAAAGAAAGGACAAGAAAAAGGAAACGGTACGTTACTCTGGCAGCAGCTTCAAAGGAGGCACATTGACCGCCAGTCCCTCTAGGCATGAGTCAAAGTCGCTCGGGAAGAAAAAAGCGAGCATCCTCGGACTCGGGCCGCCTTCCTCGATACGGTTACCATTGTGCGTTTCCTGACCAAGATATACCATCCCAATATTGGTGAGTATGGTTCGGAACACGAGGTGCAGAGTGGCGTGGCATCCTTGATTTCCGCATCTCACATAATGCCCGACGGCGGTCATAGATAAACTGGGGCGCATCTGTCTGGACATTTTGAAAGGTGGGTGCAGTGTGTCGTGGATAACACGGATCGTGACTGGCGCACCCGGGACAGATAAATGGTCGCTGGCATTGCAAATCTGGACCGTGTTGTTGTCGATACAGGCGCTGTTGAGTGCACCCAACCCGGACGACCCCCTCGCGACAGACGTGGCGAAGCACTACAAGGAGAACGAAAAGAACGCTCAGCAGGTGAGCCGTTAGTGGACGGAGAAATATGCAACCAAGTGCTGTATGTAGTACATACTAGTGAACACATGGTTTACATTTTTAAATTTCGTAATGAGTCTAGACGAGGTCTGGGCTTATGAATTAGACTGTCGGATCGACATATTTACGACCCTGCCCTTGTGATGGTTGACAGCTGCTGCTGCCCTCTGCCTACATGTTTCTCCTGACCATAACATCCCACAGGTTAGCACACTCTAACCCCAAGTTCATCCTGCCTTGAGCTTCGCTCGCCCATGTCCTTAATCGCTGACATCTTCCGAGTCCCCCTCGTTATCACACATCTCCTCCCAACCAGCAGAGATATCGTCTCTCCTTCCCTGCTCAGCCTCGTCAGCACTTCCCGCCACGTTCGTCTCGCCTGTCTCCCTTTTCTATTTGCAGAGGTCTGATGGCCTCAGAAATCTATGGCTGACAGAGAGCATGGCCTCCTCTTCTATTCCCAATCCCTCTGGCAGTATATCAGGTCCGTCCCTGTCCTCATCTCTCGCTTTTGTCCCATTCACTGTCTCACCGGAGGCCATGTAGTCACTTTTTCCCGATGTTTTCGGCGAGCCTTTGTGAAAAAACAGTGTTGTGTTCGGCTGAGCCGACTTTGGGCCCAAGTGCAGGGCAAAGCGAGAACATCGATTTGGGCCCATCAAAGAAGTACCATGCACATCGTATCGGTTCACCAGATGAGTTCCTGATATTGCCAAGCAGGCCTTCTGATTATGTGAGCCACGTATTTGAGCTTGGCAGATAGACTTGTATGGACCCACCACTTTCAGGTGATCGGCTCGCATGTGCCCATGCAATTGGAGCTGAGCTAATCGGATAGGCTCATACCACTCGGTCGATGCCTCATACGGGCTCACCCCACCTTGGTCGATGGACTGGTCTGGGCCCATGGAGTGGTAGCCGAGCATCTTGGATGAGCCCACACCACCTTGGTCGATGGGACCGCATGGGCTGACTCCACCTTGGTCGATGGGCTGGTGCAGGCCCATGGTGTATCAACTGAGCTGATCGGATGGGTCTACACCGCTTTGGTCGATGGGCTGGTGTGAGCCCATGGGGTGGTAGCAGAGCCGATCGGATGGGCCCAAACTAGCATAGTTGATGGACAGGTGTAGGCCCATAGAGCGGCAACCGGTTGATGAACTGGTGTAAGCCCATGGGGTTCCAGCCAAGGGGATTGGGTGGGCCTACCCG
>JBBPSU010000653.1:0-10159 GCA_038093755.1 Tylopilus microsporus | reverse complement strand
CGAGCGATGCTGCGTACATAGCCGTGCACAGTCGAGGCTGTACTTATAAGAAAGTGGAGTCATACGATGAGCGAATGGAAAAAGAAAAGAAGATCATACGATACGTTAGCCAATGAGAAGGGAGAGACAGGATGAAATCGTAACACATTCAGGATTGCTGAGTTGAGACTGCCTGCAAAACCTGCACAGGTAGAGATGTTCAATGGGTGATGGCAGTGCCTCCTCGATCCCTCGTACATGATGCACTGGCAGAATATGCTGTCCCATATGAAAGTGGATATCAGTTGTTGTTTTGTGGCATCGTTGACAAATGACTTCAATTACAGTTGCTTTGGAGGATGTGAGGTGCAAGGTTGCTTGCTCACAAAGAAGACTGGGTGTACCTAGGATTGGGCCTTATCAGTATACAGTACTGAATCAACTGAAAAAAGAACTCACCAGTTCTAGAACAGTAAGGAAACTCTCCACTCCCTGCCTCTTTCAGTTGAAGTAGTGTGAGGCTTGAAGTAGACAGCTTTGTCTCAAGAATGTGTTTTCAGATGAGATCAATTGCTGTTTGCAGGATGTTGTCTGTGAGCAGCCATGTAACACCACACATGTTGACTTGGAAGATCTGGTCAGCAGGGAGATATTCAGCTGTGTTGATGACAGTGGGATTGATTGGCTTGATCAATGAGCCTAAGACAGAGATGTTGACAATTTTCTGAATGGACATTCTCTCACGACCAGGAATGGGAGAGCTTGTCTTGAGATATGACCCGTTCCAAACCCAAGCAGGCTTCATTCATGCTTTGGTGTCATGGAAATCTGGTCCAGTCGTCAATGGGCAAAGGACTAGGATGTTGCCAGCTACCTTGACTTTTGACCTGTTCATTTGCAATGTCTTCATATTAATGTCACTTTGTGAGACCCCATTCTCATGAAGGCTTGTAGAATGCACCAAAGTGAGGGATGTAGTATGATCGGAAAGGCAAATGAGTGTAACAACAGGATTGCCAACAATAAATGATGATTCAAAAGCAGAGATTGCAGACACTGACAGCCTTTGGATGCATCTATTGATGTTATGATTTCTCCTTTTCTCTTCACCCTATCGGCTTAACTATTGTATGACTTCTCTCCTTTTTTTCATTGGACTACATATGATTCCACTTTCTCATTACCATATCTATTTGTACAGCATTGACTGCACATAGCTGTGTATGCAGCATCGCTCGTCCTTACCAGGTAGTTTATAGCCTGGTCTGTGCACCTCTCATTCCAGTATTTAAACCCATGTATTTTACTGTATTCCTTAGTCTTATCCACTTATTTACCTCTTGCTCTAGGCTTGAGTGTGAATTAAGGGTACCGCTCCTTCTACTCTCTTTCTTCCTATTTGCTTTAGACTTGACGATTAGTCTTAAAAGCCTCGAACACTGGTTGCATTTGTTGTCTTGCCCTTGAGTGTCACGACTCAAAGTCTAGGTTGTTACAATTGACAGGTGTAAATCCATGAACATGCAGAAGTCAATCATGTGACTTTGTGGTGAAGTTTTTGTTGAGGAGCAGTCGACAAACAGAGGCCTTGTGAACCCATTTGCTTTGGATGAACAGATAGTCAAGAGGGCAGATTCCTTTCCCAGATGGTGGTGGAGGGTCTGAGGAAGATTGATTGGCTGTGATGACAGAAGTATCATGTAGCCCTGCAACTTCTTCCATCTCATTCTTGAGCTGGTCCTTGAACTCCACCTCCGAGTTGTCTGGATTTTTGTAATCATCTGTGTTGCCTACTGGACCTGTCATAGTGTGCTCATCAGCACTAGATCCAGCAGACATTTCAGGATAAGACTCTATAACCATGGCCACCAGAGAAATAGTTCCAGCATTGGCACTTGGGTCCTTGCCATCATCATCCTGATTCAAGTTGATTCCAGGGTACTTTCCACCTCAAACATGCATAGCATGTCAACATCTGGATCCGAGAAGATGGTCTTGAAGTCATAGTCAAGCAGGTGGATTGATGAGAATGAAAGAATGGAGATAGAATCTGTGTGTCCACAAAGCCAAGCAGCTTGCAGATTACAGCTGTGTACACTGATATCCCCCACCCACATGTCATGGTTGATGTGGTCCACATGCTTCAAACATGTGAGGTTTAGACAACAATGTCCATGATGGAGCTCAGGGTTATGGGAGTATACCCTGCTGACGTTGCATGCAGAGCAGAGATGATCAATACCCTGTTTGTAGTTGATGCCATTGTTATGGCTGCCACACATCCAAACATACGCAAAGAGGCTTTCAATTGCATCTGTGCCAACACCTGGTAGGAAAAACGTGGACATTGGGTTCAAGCAGAGCTGTTTTGCAACACAGAAGATGGCATTCTTGATGGCTGTCATGGTATTGTACATGAGAGGATTTGGGAGGAAGGAAGTATGGTGAAGGCAATAGAAGCAAAAGAGGAGATGGGCACAGGTGCTGAGGTGGCAGACTTGCTTGAAGAGTGAAAGATGTGTGTTGATAAATGGTTCCAGGAAATTGTGGAGAAGTGAGGCAAGAAGAGAGATCACCTGAAAGTCAGTGACAATATTGATATCAGGGAGCCCTTCATGTGGTCTGTATGAGGGCTGTGTAGAGTCAATCTCTGAAAGCTGAATGACTGCTTGAATGAGTTCAATGGCACGAGGGACATCCTGGGGGTCATATGGAAATAAAAGCTTCTGGGCACGTTCTTGATTGTAATCCATGAGCCAAGAGAGATACTGAAGAAAGAGGTTTGAATGAAGATGATGTCAATTGCCAATGAGGAGACCATGCAAAGAGCAAAGTAATGTGCAAAAACCTATCACTGAGTTAGTCTTGAGAACATGGCTGAAATGAGAATACATACGTTTGAGAATATGCTTGTAATCAAAGTTGAGAGTCATGTCATATGGACCAGTGCACAGATTAAGGCCAGAAAGGCCAGATAGAATACTGAAAATTGGAGAGGAAGGTGAGAGCTTTGACTACATGAAAACTTTATGTTCAGCTTTGTGGCATGTAAAGTCTCCGTTGGTGGCAAACAACCACAATGGCCCAGTCTTCTTATGAGCATCATTGGTATATCATGAATCAATGATGGTGAGTATGAGTGAGTACCAATCCATGTGGTCCTCTTTGCATGACAGTGCAGCAAGAATAGGATAAGTCTCGTCTTCACCAAAGCAGCAAACCACAATGACTGACATTTCCTTGCCAAGATGAACCTCACCAGAGGCTATCTTGTCATGGTGGGCGAGTTGTTCAGCTGATTCGTATGTATCAAGGAAAGGATAAGTGGCACCAGAGTGCTTCCAACATAACCTGCCAACACCATTATGAACAGGATGATAGGTTGCCACTTCTTCAAGTGTTGTCTTGTCAGTGATGATATTGACACCCCAGGTCCAACTTGGAGTCTGGAGTGTGTTCTGGCCAGAATGGAGACGAGGGTTGAGAACAATGGCACAGATGTTTTGAGAAATGGTTTCAGGAGTGATAATGCCAATTGTTGGGGCAATTTTGGCAGACAATGTATTCTGTTGGACAGTATGAATGGCTGGAAGACAAAGGTGCCGGTTGAGAGCAGTGAGGAGGTTTCCCCCACCAACACAGTAAATCAGAACGGCAAGGTTGACCTCATTTTGATTATACCCATGGGGATTGTATCCATTCATGATCACCTCTTCAATACGGCAAAGGATACTGTGGATGCCAGCACCATTCTTGAGAAGTGTGTTGAGAATATGGCATAACCAGGGGGTGTCATTCTAAGAGAGAGCTATGACAAGCACAGAATGAGTGTTGACGGTATTGAGAATTTGAGCAATTTGTCGGCCATCATTAAGTACCTGAATTAAACTGGAGTCAGCATATCCTAATTGCAGGTTACTAGGTTGCACTTGCCTTCAGTTTCCACCTGTTAAGCTCAGAGTTATGGTCATCTAGTGCTTGATGGAGTTGAGTGATATTGAGAAGGCTGTGACAGGTCTGAGATTTCAAGTTGTATGTCATAATTGTGGCACCAAGCTCTGTGATCTTCTGATAGAGACCTGCACAAGGTGGGCAACATGAGCCTATGGAGTGGATGGTTTGCATGCAATTACTTGTGTGAGCAAAGCATTCACCATTGAGAACATTGATGGAAAAAGGTAGCTTGTCAGCTGTGCCTGGGATTGTTCAGGACCACGGAAGATGGACTTGGGTGTTCATATCAGATGGGAGGCACTATAGGAGTTGGTCACTCTCTATGGTGGAAAACCCCTCTTTCACAGGTTTCCGGGTTGTCATCCCACATCTTTTCGTGTCAATCCATGCCAAATCTGTCCTATCCATGTTAGTCTGTTCCATTTCTGTTCTATTAATCCATGTCCGGGTCATCCGGACTCACTGCTACTGTTCATACATATCACTTTGGACATCACACACTGTAGGAGTTTGTCACTCTCTATGGTTGAAACCCTGTCTTTCACAGGTTTCCAGGTCGTCATCCCACATCAATTTGTGTCAATCTGTGTCTGATCCATCCTATCCATTGAGAATAATGTAAGGTGGTTGGGAAGGTGATAGGGTGCGAGGGGATTCGTCCCAAGGGATTCTGGGTGGTTTCCTATGAGTAGGAGAATGATGCTCCATGTATCCAGGCACTGATGGAGGGAACCCGATGTTTCCAATGCATGGAAAAGTGCAGAAATGCAAGTCTGGAGAGTGGATGGCGATGAGAGGATGTAAAACCAGTGGGGAATGTCATAGAAGAGAGTGGGAAATGGCCCAAGACGAGGTGCATGGATGCTCAACTGGACAGAGACATGAGGACAAGAAAGAGGCTGGAAACATGGATTCCAGAAATGAACAGCAATGGCACTGTCAACAAAGACAAGAAAGATCTTGCACACAGGCAGGATACCTTCAGATGGCAAACAGGAAGATATATTTTAAGTCCCGAGAACAAGGCTTTATAGTCTGGGCATACCCAGACTTTCTAACTCTATTGGAAATAGTGAAAATGTTCCTGCAGGTTGCACTACATCTGCAAATCACTCATTTTCACACAGCTGTCATAGCCTGTCACAGGTTTACAGCACCAGCACAGCAACATGCCAGTGGTGACCCAGCAGTGTCAGCACCATAGCAACTCATGCCACAGGGACACAGCTGTCACAGTACATCACAGACATAGTAGCACACAGCACAACAGCGAGTAGATTATTATTTTGTAGTCAAATGTAGCTTACTTTTTCCTAATCCTGAGGGACTTAGGATTTTTTTGTGTGGGAGCGTGTCACGTGATGTTGTGGTTCAAATCCTGCTCCAGTTGTCATGCTCTGTCACAACTTCGCCAACATGCCTGGTACGACAAGGATGACACACACTACCTGCACCACACCACCTGCTATCCCCTTCAATGAGCACAACAACGACATCACGACGGTGACAACAACAGTGGTGTGTGTGCGTTGTAAGGAACTACCATTCCTTATGGTTGTAGGACCTATCCTATGACCTCTACACGACTTCCCTATCATCGTCACTCACGTCCTTAGTGATCCTATTCACCCGCGTCTCGTCCGTCCACTGTCCATCATTGTCCGCTGGTCCGCTCCTACAGGAATCATCTGGAACGTCCTGTCCTTTGTCTGCAATAGTCCGCATTGCACCGGAATGTTATTTGAGGTTTGTGACCACTTTATTCTATGACTTTGGACATCTTGGCTAGTTCCTTATGGTTTTCGACATGTGAGGCACGAGGTACCTACACTCCATATGGTCCTGTCATACTTATTTCAAATTGGTGTTGTTATGGCAGTCTGGAGTATGCTCCGGACTATAAACTGTTTGTCAGATGATTTGAATGCATCTTGCGCCCACTAGCATTGATCACACTTTGCTTGTCGTCCTTTCGTTTGTCCTCATTGTCCTCATTGTCATCCGCCATATTATCACGTCCGCTATTGTCCGTCACGTCTGCATCCGTTCCGACTGCCGTGGTCACACCAGTCATCACTTTCTACACACCGGACAACCGTCGTCCATCTATCGTCATTCGCCTCTCATCGTCCTCGAAGCCTTCCAAGTCCTTTTCCGTCCATCACTCCTGGTTTTCTGAGGTCTGGACCTTCTTAGGACCATCCAGACTCTTCTGTCTTTAGGTCTCCTCCTTCACCAACTCATCAAGAGTCTCTTTAGGGATGAACCTATCATTCCCTTAGATCTTTTCTTTTGTTAAGGACCTAGTTGGACTTGTCCTTCAGGATCCCTTACATCCCTTCAACTGGAGCCCACCGCGAGGGACTCTACAGAGTTGTCTAGAAGGACACTTCGACCTAATCCTCGATGCACAGAGCTCGAGCAGCTCCGTGCGCAGTTCCAGGAACTCAGTCTTTCCAAAGATTCCAATTTTTTGACACCTGTCACTCCTGACAGGGCGCGTCACATGTGGATAGGCACACCAGAATCCTTCGGAACGCCTTCACCGATTTCAAATTCACTGTTGCTAACGTCTGGACAGTCACCTGTCAACTCGCCGCATATTCCTACTGTCCCTGAGCAGCTTCCTGCGCTGCAGGAACAAAACCCATCTGATCCCTTTGATCTCGACTCACTTCCGGTTCCGGGCGGATTTTTCCAGTTGTCACCCTGACGACCATATCTATCTGAGCCTCAACCGTCTGGATGATCTTCTTTATCTCCCTTAGCTCCTCTATCTCCTCTCTCACCACTTACTCCCCTACCGTCGTCTTTTCCCTCTCCCGTTGTACCTAACAACGTTCCACTACCTTCTCCTACATGATCATCACCTTCTCTCTCATCCCTATTACATCCTAGCCCGCTTTCCTCTCCTTCCAGGAGTTCCTCTAACGCTCCGCTACCTACCGCTCCAGTCCTACCAACATCCTTACCATCCGCTCCGGTTGATCCTATTCCTACTAGTGTTCTCCCGCAGCCATCCGTACTAGTAGCTGTCCTTCCACCCGTCCTTCCTGTTCCTATAGTTCTTCCTGTTCCTGTAGTTCCTCTACCTATCATCCGTCCAAATCCTCCCCGCGTTATGGCTAACCAAGGATTTCAGATGCCTCTTCAGGGTACCCAGAATGCTCCTAAGTTCGATGGCAAATCCCCTGCGCAGCTTCCGCACTATCTAGAGGATATAGATTTCCTCGGGGTTGCTGCCGGACTTACGGACGAAGAAAAAGTCAAAGCTGCTACTAGTATTCGGTATGCAGACCTCGATGAAGCAGAGGTTTGGGAAACCTTACCATCTGCGACCGCTAACCCTGCCGACTGGGTAGCATTCGTTGCAGCAGTCAAGCAGCTCTATCCGGGCTGCGAAGGTACTAACAAGTATTGCCGAGCTGACCTTCAGTATCTTGTAGAGGATTATAAGGCTAAACCAATGTGAAGCCAAGAAGACCTGGGAGAGTACCAAAGGAAGTCCACGAAAGTGGCTTCTCATCTCCTGAATGCCCAGAAGCTATCCGAGACTGAGAGGAATTCCCTGTTCATGCAAGGGTTCCCTCCTGGGTCAGAGATAGGATCCGCCACCGGCTTCTGATCGTGAAGCTGGACCTCCATCTGGATGATCCATATCCGATTGAGGACACGGTGGCAGCAGCTAAGTTTCTTCTAACTGGTTCCGCACTTCGTTCTCTCTATGCATCGACCCCGGTGGCGCCAGATCCATCGACTGGTGCGCGATCCTATTGTCCCGCAAGGGCACCGGGAGTCACCACTTCAACGGCTACTCTGTCCGGAAGTTCTTCCACAGCACCTGTGAATCTGTCCGTGACTACAGCGCCCTCAGTGCCGAAGCACGAGGTTCACACGCACATGCGAACCGGGCGTTGCGCATTTTGTGATTTACCTGGACACTTCATTCCGGAATGTCCTCATGTCCAGGAGTATCTTGCTTCTGGCAAGGCACTCCAAGGTACCGACGGCCGATTATATCAGCCTGACGGCAAATGAATCCTGAGGATCCCTGGCTGTAAATGTCTTAAGGACACGCTGGACTTCCTTCAGGGTTCGCAGGAGTCCTCCGACACTCCCACTCCTGTCCGGACTTCTTCTTCTATCTGCGATGTCCCTCCGCATATGACTGCAGGTATCTTATCCTTATCCTATCCTACTGACGCTATCCTTGACTCCATCAAACCTTCCACCTTCTATATGGCGGAAGACAAACCAGATTACACTCCACCCGCTTATGCTGACCCAGCTTTCCAACCTTACTTTGCAGAAGCCTGGGCTACCTTCAAAGCCGACAAGGCAACGAAGGACGGACGAGGGAAGAAAGTCCGATTCGACGGCATCGAAGTTCCCTCTCGTAAGTCCGGTCGCCCAGACCCGAGATCGGCAACCGTCACGGAGGAGATACTATCTCCAGAGCTTCAAAGAGCTTCCTCTCCCTCTCCGAGTGCACCTGCACGTCCTCCGACGCCCCCTGTCATTGTAGCCAAGTCTCCTTCAACGAGTGCATCCTCGTCGCAATCCTCTTCTATTCCTCTTAAACCTTCTAACGTATCCACAGCATCAGAAAGTGCTCCGCTCCACGCTTCCACCACTAACCCTACTCTGTTCCCTGCTCCACAAGGGCAGTATAGATATTCCTTCCCGCTGGAAGATGAGTCCGCTCCGAGGAGAGTCCTGGATACGGTGTTGCAAACCAGCATACCTGTTCCTGTCAAGGACCTCTTCGCAGTAGCGCCAGAGTTCCGGAAGCAATTCCACGACCTCACTACCACTAAACGTGTACCATCAGCTAACTGTGTACAGGTCAACGAACTATCCGGCCGTGATCCGCACTTGGTGGAACGTGAATGGGGAGACGTTGTCCTGCATAAGGATGACAGTCTTATCGTTGCTCACCACAGCGTACCCCTCCGTGCCATTGATGCATCGGTGCAAGGCATGGGACAGACAATCCGATGTGTCCTAGACTCCGGATCCGAGATCGTGGCCATGCCCAAACGGGTGTGGGAGGAGCTCGCACTCCCTGTCCGCTCCGATCATATTATGCATTTGTCATCCGCTAACACCTCCATGGACCCAACCCTTGGTGTCCTGGAGAATCTAGAGCTTGACTTTGGTGCTGGAGTTGTTCATCTCCAGGTCCAGGTCATTGCTAAGGCCAACTTTGATCTTCTTCTCGGCCGTCCTTTTCATTGCCTTATGAGCGCTACTATGAATGACTTCCCTGACGGAGGTCAGACCATTACCTTACGAGATCCGAACTCCGGAAAGGAGTATAAACTCCCTACACGTCCTTGGACCGAGGGATGTCTGCAATGTCGTCGTGGTCTCCATTGCCAGAACCATCAGGCAGTCGTCGAAATGGGTTTTTAGGTGCCAATGATCCACCTAATGGTTGGGGAGATCCTACTAACTACGCCGGCTTTTCCACTTTCGAGTCCTGTTATCCGTTCCTATGTCCAACCATATCCGTGTTTCTCTTCCAGTCCTTTACTAGTCCGAAGAGGCATGCTTCAATGTTCTCCGCTCCAGACAAACCAACACCTTTTTCCACTGCTTCGCAAGTGGATTACCTATCTTCTACCCATACCGTCCTTAACCCCCACGTCCTCTCTGCATTACATGCTACGCATTTCTCATCCTTTCTCCATCATTCCCTAGCTTACAAACCAGTTGCCAAGAAGGTCCGGTCTGTCGTCACTCCTTTAGACGATGAGTTCCGTGTCCTCCGGGTGCTTCCTAAAGATCCGCTCACAGGTCTATCACCACTTCCTACGCATCCTCCTGATTTCTTTCCTGGTGTCCGCTTCACCCAGGAGTGTGCTGACCTCCTAGACCTCGACCCAGCCAGATGGTTGTGGCCTGAGGAACTCAAACTCGTCCGCTGGTTAGTCCGTGACCATGAGATGGCCTTTGCTTGGATTCCTACTGAGCGGGGTCATCTTGATGAGCAGTACTTTCCTCCTGTCAAGATTCCGACTGTTCCACACACTCCGTGGATCCTCCGCAACATTCCGGTTCCTCCATCCATGTGGAAGGAAGCGATCCAAATCATTAAGAGCCCAGACGGGAGACAAACCTGTGCAGAGTTTTCAACAAAGACCGATAGTTGCATAAGCCTTCCCCTTCTGGAAATTGAAACGGAGTTGCAAAATATCTAATCACCTAAGCGGTATGTGATCGA
>JBBPSU010000651.1:0-10181 GCA_038093755.1 Tylopilus microsporus | reverse complement strand
CACGGTATTCAGCATATATAAGAAGATACAGCCGGTGTGAGGTATCAAGACGTACAAGCAAGTTGGGTGTCAAACTTGGATGTAATTACGCCTAGAACAATTCCCGCGTATATAAATGGCACAGTGACCCACGAGAGCAAGACACTTCCTGCAAAGGTACGAGGAACCGCGCCTGGAAAGACATTGTGATCATACTTGGAACACCGAGAGACACAAGGGAAAAGATGAGGCAGAACGTGAGTGCGAAGATCTTGGAGTTGCAGAGGTGAACTCACATTATGCAGACTCTCGGGACCCACGCCATACATCAGGACATCGTGAGTGGAATGGAGGTTGAACGACTCTTCAACTTTCGTATATGGCGCAAGAAGGACGTGCGCCCAACTGACTGTAAGAAGTAGCAAGTCTACGAGTAACTCGCTCATTAGTGGTATGGGAGGTGAATGTGGCGGAGATTTCAGTGCTCAGTAAAAGATCACTACGTCTCATAAGCGTGGAAAGTACTAATTAACCGAGTCGTGTCACCCCCCTGATTCGATCCCAGAATGAAAGTAGTTGTATCAACCTCTGTTCCTTCTCGGAAGTACACAAAAAGGAACGACCACCACCATTGCCCAGTTTGAAGCGGACACTCAGCGCAAAGGCAGAGGTCGCGGATGATCAACCTGTACAAGCACACACGGAATAAAGAGAGGACGAGCCGCCACCGCTCAAATGACCCCGCACAACCTCAACACTCATCCGACATTCCTCAGCTTCACTCATTACGCAGCACCTTCCTCCTTGGCGAAATCGTGAAGCACAGTAAGAGCTTCATTGACCTTGGCATTCATGGCTTCGTTCGATTCCAAGAGGTGAACGAGTTCAGCATTCTCCATCTCAAGAAGCATACCAGTAATTTTACCCGCCAATTCAGGTTGAGCGCTTTGTATATCATGAGCACCAATCACTCAACTGAGCACCATTAAAACTTACGGGGCGATCTTCATGTAGATGACTTCACCTAACATCTGCTTCTGTTCCATAGGAGATACACTCGCAAGTGTGGTGGTCGTGAGAACGGAAGCCTCCGGTTGTGCAACTGGTGCTGGCGGCACTGGCGCAGGAGGTGCAGCATTACGGGTCTGAGGGTTAAGCTTGTATGCCTGCTGAGTGCGGGTGCCCGGTGCCGGTGCTCCAGCAGGGGGAAGACGGGCAGCGGCAGCGCCTTGAGGAGGACCCGGGCGGGGAGCACCGTTGGTTGGAGGAGGGCCATTAGCACGCGGTATAGGTGCGGTTGGGTTGGTTGGGGAAGAGCCGGGTCCACGAGCACTGGGGGCGCGGGAGGCGCGAGGGTAACCTGGCATCCCATACTGAGGGGGAGGGGCACCATAAGGAGGAATAGGCATTCCGGGAACCTGGCCGCCAGTAGGAGGGTAGCGAGGACGAGGGGGCATCATGCCTGGTTGGCCATAGCCCATCATATTGCGACCTTGGGGAGGGAACCCATTGGGCCCAGGAGGGTAGAAAAGCGGGCCGTTGATGTATCCGCCAGGAATGCCAGCAGCCGCTGCCTGTTGCATGCGGATCTGGTTGCGCTGGGCAATCTGGCTTTCCAGCTGTTGACGACGAACCTCACGGCGTTGAGCGAGTGAAACGTAGAGGGGCTTCGACCCAATCATTTTATTGTTCATCTCTGCGACAGCCTTCGTAGCCTCGTCAGGTGATGAGAAACAGACGAAACCGAAGCCTTTGGATGTGCTCCTCTCGTCGCGCATGACCTTGCAGCTCGTAATGGTACCAAAGGGCTCGAATTCTGACCGGAGCTTTTCATCGTCTACATCATCCTCCAGGTTCTTGATATAGAGGTTGACACCCGCATACTTGCTAAGCCTCTCCATCTTCGCTTGCTCGTACGACCGCCGCAGCTCTTCCTCGCGCTCGGCCTTTTTTTGAGCACGCGAAACGAAGAGTTTCCTGCCTTTTAATTCTATGTCATGGAGGTTGTCGACAGCCAATTGCGCCTCGTCGTGGGTCTCGAAGTTGACGAAGCCAAAGCCCCTGCTGTTTCCAGCCTCATCGAATTGTACGACCGCCGAGGTGACATTACCAAACTCTTTGAACAGTTCCTCGAATTCCTCCTGAGTGACGCTGGTATCGAGATTCTTGACATATAGGTTGGTGAATTGCGCCTTCATCTCATCCAGCTTGGATTGCCGCTCCTGTATTGCATCCGGTTATAACCATATAGCATCACAAGAGGGAGTTGACAAACCTTACGCGAGATATGGTAGCCGACGTAAACTTTTTTGTCATTCAACAACATACCATTTACTGCTTTGATGGCCGTCTCAGCTGCTTCAGCGGTCTCGTAGTGAACAAATCCATATCCCTTGGAACGGCCTTGTTCATCGGTAGCAACCTTGCAAGAAAGCACATTGCCGAAAGCGGCAAATGTGTCGTGGAGAGCCTGCCAAAGTGTAAAATACAATTTCAATGCAAATAGCGTCATGTTACCTTGTTATCGATCTGCTCGTCCAGGTTCTTGATGAAGATGTTGCCTTGGCCAGTCTTGCGCAAGGCGGGATCACGCTGAGACCACATAATTCGGCTATGCCATTGTGAGCGGACGACATTCATACGTATTCGTAGCCACTGACCACGCGCGATTCTTGATAAGAGAGTAGTTCAGCTGCTCCAAAGCACGCTCGCCTTGTGGTATTACGTGAACAATTATTGATCAGCGACGTTGGACTCATGACGTACCATCAGCGGTGTTGAGGTAATTGACGTATGCATATCCGAGGGAACGACGAGTAACCGCGTCACGACAGACACGGATGCTAAGGAAAATTACATTTGTCAACATCTTTTGAACGTCACATGAGCAAGCGGAACTTACCTGGCAACAGGGCCGATCATGTTGAATATTTCGAAGATCATGGCCTCCGTGACTGTGGGATCAAGTTCACCCACATAGAGGGATGCAGAAGGGGACGAGGTAACTGATGGCTGCGGAGGGTTGTAGGCAGGAGCGGGAGCGGGAGGAACAGGAGCGGCCTCAGGTGGAATCATCGGAACCTCGGTGACGGAAGACATATTAGATTTTCTGGGTTTATGGGGTCGTTACTGCTTTTGAGTGCTTTTTTTGCAACTGAAGCGTGTCGGCGGAGAAAGAGCGATGAGGTGCGCAATTCGGGAGCGAGAATAGAGTACTCACAGAAGAGGCGAGTCTAATGACAACTACTTTTTCTGATGACTTTTTTAAATTTTTAGGGCTTTTAAGGCTGCATAGATAACAGGTGGACAGCGGGACGTCAGCGATGACCCCAGCGAGAAGTAATGGACGGACTGACCAAAAGATGGTGGTTGTGGAAAACAAGGGCAACGCCCGAAACGAAGCTTGATTGATAACTTTTCAAGCTCCGATATGATTGGTCAGATGCACAGCAGCTATGATCCTGTTCAAGCAGGTCCAAGTATCATCGAAATCTATCATGAATACGCCAGCATTGCCGCCTTCGCTTCGAATGACCGGAATCCTTGGCGTCTTCCTATTTGCTGCCCCTTTCACCGCCCAAGGTCGTATTTCTGTCAATGGGTGCGACGGTTAACTATCCCGAGTCTCCGTTCATCGAGGATGCCGATCACAGTCGTTGGAAGCACTGTTGCTCTCCTCGTGACACACAGGCCAAGACTGTGGCTTGGTCCACCGTAAATCTGTGCACACAGAGACGGCCCAAACGCTATTCGATGCGATACTTCATTACCTTGGGAACGCCGACAGCACTTATCAGAATGGTCTACTAAACCCTGCGGCCCAAGCCTCGCACACTTGGTTTTCCTCGCTATGAATAATGCCCCAGCACAAAGCCACGAACTTTGGGACTCACAAGGAATCCCGAGATGACAAAGCAGCCGACCATGATCGTCATGCAAGTGTATTCACCCATGGCAGCGCGGTGTCGTATCGGGCAGGAGCGGCTTTGAACTCTACGACTGGGCGACTCGTGTAACTGACGCCGATGATAAGCGGATATAGAAAAGCTCTTACCGTCGTACGCCCTTTTCCCCGTTCTGGCTATTTTGTATCGTTTTCCTTCGCCAATGTGTTACAAGGGGGTTGCAAAACCTCATTCACGGTTATCTCATATTTGGCTATGCAGTAAGCATCAAGTTTTACCTTCATGTGTGTATACACAAAGTGGCCAGCTAATAGTGACCGTGTTACTCGGATTCCACACATGAAGCACCTAGAGAACCTTCCACTGCCGACGCACGTTTTCTCCCAGAGACTGTAACGCTCTAGCGACCGTCTGCCTTGCCCTTGAGGCCCAGGTTTAGGGTGTGTTGCAGTTGAAGGTGCACGGGTGAGTAGGTGAACCCTTAGCCACTCGTCTATTCACGAATATAAAACCGCGTATCCCTGCACGTGTGACCATGTTGCGAAGGTGCAAATCGACGAATTTGGCTGAACCACTGAACGACCAACTGCAGTGCAACCCATTAGATAGTCAACAAGCAGGCAATGGCACGACGGAGGGCCAGCACGACAATCGGTCACCGCCACTTCTAGTGCAAAAAGGTGTCAGCCATAGGCCTCGTACCTGTTTCAAGAGGCAAATGGGCAACCAGGGCGCATTTCAGCGACATGTCAGCGTTACCGGCTCTGACAATACATGACTTGGGAGGGAAAGTATCATAGGCCCCTTCAGCCAGAACTACACGGCGATCCCCGGTGAATACGCTGTGCTCAGCGGTGCAAACAGTCAGAAAGGGGCGATATGCACCGCCGGCCGGAATGAAATTCTCAACAGCATGCCAAAGATCCGCACAAGTTTCATTCTCAATGGCCGAGGACTCCTGACCTCGAGGTTCTCTGACATGGAGGCAGAAACAACCTCCACCGACCTCGTGGGTTCCCGATGGAACCCAAGATAACATTGTTACGGGAAACATGAGGGGAAGGAGACATAGTCCGAGACATGTAGATAAGTAGTAAGTTCCTCTACCGCCGAAATGAGTTACGACCTGGCTGACTCAGACCTGAGATGCTGGCTTGCACGGAATGACGGCAGATGGACGCTCCGAGTCATAAACAAAAGTCATTATCCAGCGTACTTGAGCACTGCCAAAAACCATGCGACGGCGCAACGCTTGCTCCTGCAACTCAGTACGTGAATCCTCACTTTCTGGTGCAATAGTTCGCTCGTGAGGCCTTGGGCTCGAAAATGGATGGGGAGCTCGGTAGTCAGGTTGTTCGCTTACAATAGCTTTTGCAGATGACTCGGATGCCGAGGTTGGGGTTCACCTCGGTTATGACCAACACTACGATCACTCGAGATTCATTGCACAACGTGATTGTCTTGATTATTATTATTATTCGTGTTTCGCGTGTTTCGTCGCACCACGTTGTCAGATCATTAGTGCGGCGCCGGGGTGCTTGAACTCAATCTTTACTAATGGAGGAACGACCCTCTATCACCATTTTTCTAGCCCCCCCTCTTTCTCATCGTTCTCAATACGGTGACATGGATTGAAAACTGGTTGAGCGCGTCGCCCACTATGCTTTGGACACCAGCCGGATGCCAATAGTGGGCCACGAGTCATTAGCCGACTGCGTCGCTGATTCGAAGGCACAGATTCGGAGGAGAGGCGCGACACGAAGAACTTCCGTCGGCCTCGGAACTCAGTAATTTTAGAAGCGATCCAAGCCTTCACATATCAGTATCACATCAAGTGTGACCTATACTCACACCATCTCAAGTCAATACTATGGGGGGCGTAGTACCCCTGTATATTCCCAATCAGTGTTCAGGAAGGAGTTGACTCCCCGTCACAGTTAATGTAGGGGTTCAGGCTCCGGTGGGGCCTGCCCACCATTCGATTTGGGCGGGGATGGCACCGCGAGTCGACTCGGTGTCAGAGGTTTCGGTTTTTTTTAGCTTTACGTTTATGGCCTGCACCCTGCGGCAGACCCGATATCTAAATGCTTCCTTCAGCAGTACTTCATCCGCGATCATTCCCTCTTGGGTGGCCCAATCGAAATTTCAAATTTCGATGTCACCCTCGTCTGGGAATGAAGGCATGAGGTTGGAGTTATATCAGCGGATGCACATTAAAGCGGTACGCCGGAAAACGGACTACTCGAGCGCGCAGGCAGCGTACAATGCATATCCGTATCGAAAGCTCGTGGCGTACGGAAGGTTTCCGATCCAAAGCGTGGTTGCTCGCTGCGAGAGTAGGTTCCCGAATCGCCAGCGATCGACACAACGACCGAGAGCAATTGTGTTGAACGTTCAACTCGGTCCGGCGACTCCGGCCGGCCATGTGGCCGCCCCATGACATACTTGGCGCCGTTGGCGGGTGATCGGATCATCGTGCCTCGAAAATTGCCTCCAGTCGGCCAAAGTAAGAAGTGGGTATGCTGTATGGTCTTCATAGAGATGGCGTTATCCACGCATCGATCATCGTTGCCCTTGAGATTTTATTATCGGGTGAAGATTCAGGCGAGCTTGAATATTCAACAAGGCCATCATGAAAACATTACAGCAAACGCAAGATTCAGAAATTATATGAATACAGTAGCAATGACTTTCGCGCGTACTGGCACAGTATCAGACCTTGGAATCAATCGCACATTAGAAAATGGCACACGCCGTCTGAATCCGGAACAAAACAATTATTTGAAAGACGGTAAAAAGGTTACTAATCACGGTAGAATTTAACGAATACGAGGGCAATCATCCTGTCATTCAGCTCGGCTGTGCAACGACGAGAGAGCACTTCTTGGAGGCGATGTGTTTCGCCAAGCCAAGCGAACGCGTAAAGGTCCTTTCGCAGGTGGGGCACACTAGCCGGAAGCCGAGATGAGCGGATCGAATGTGCCTTGGAATGTTCATCCACCGTAGGTTGTCAGAGCACCCTGCCCACGGACATTGAACGATCTCTCTCCTGGCGTGCTTGTGCCCGTGCATACGCAGGTGCCACCTTATGGACCAGGAGGTATCGTGGAGAGGTTGGGTACACGTTTTATCGGCGACGATTTTGCAGGTGATCGTAGAAGCAGGTCTGGAAGAAGCTTCCGGGGAAGGCGGAGTGGTGGTTCGAATGTGGGGAGTGTGTAGAGGACCTAGACGGGTGATGCGCAGCTGTCGTGAGTCTTCTTCAATAATCGTACCTAAAGCCCCTGCCAGTGAAGAGTCCCTCCAGTTGGTTCTGTATTGCACGGGTGGGGTGGCAGTATTGTCTAGAGTGATACTACTGTCACTGGACGAGAAGGAGGCAGCGGCCGTCTGCCAGTGGGACACAGCATCTCCCTGAGCGCCGCTCCAGATGAAGTGCTGGACGGGTGTCGCAGGCACACCACTGGACTCTATAGGCAAGAAAGAAGAGGGAAATATTTCGCCCATTGCGGAGTGTCTGGGTAGATGGTGAGTGTTTGGAACCTGTCGACGAAGGCCTTTCTGCCTGGGGAGCTTTATATCGAGGATGAAAAGGTATATTTCACCTTACGAATATAGGCAGCTGACATTCCATGTGAGCTGAATCTGCCAGAGAAAAACGGGGATCAAAGAGGCTGGACTCGCACTACCGCCACGTCTGACCCTAGGAAGCAGGTAAAAGATTCGGATATTGTAATGAAAAACACCAGGGGCGTGTCAGCATGAGGACCATTGCCGTCAGAGAGAACCTACGCTATATGGGCTCGAGTTCGTGAACTCGGGTACCAATAAGGCATGGTCCAGCTAAAATTAGATAGAAAGTGGTGGACAAGTATTCGTTCTACCGAAAACAAGATTTGGGGAACGGGGTGTTGCCATCATGAACGAACAGACTGTGACTGATACAGTTTGACACGTATTCCTCGACACAATGGTCAGGTTAGGATCTGTGCTTCCTGGAAGTGTACTTGTCTGCAACTTGAAAAGTTGGAACGCACCGAGTCATGTATATTGGGCAATCTGTCCAGCAACATACCCAATGTGATAACTACAGCTGCGAGCACGTTCGTGTTCCTCGACGACGTGGCTAGCGGTAGCGTTTGCTTGGGGCCGGGGAGATAAGGACGGTCTCTGTCAGATTTACTCGTCGGGACCACTCCGCGGGACCAAAACAGTGCACGGCGACTCATCATGTTGCCACCGAAGCATGACTAGGAAGGGTTAATGAAAGATCCACTGGACTAGCCTGCCCACGGCACGATGGACCATGCACCAAGTTCAAGGTTAGTATATTTCAATTGAACCGTCGGTTTCAAGTTGACGCCGACGCATTGATGGGTTGCGCCTGGTTGATAACTATTATATGAGCGCGAGCCCCGCGGATCAACTTGGAACGAAAGGACTTGAACTTGGTGACAACGGAACGTAGTACTACCGTGACGCCGCCGCAGCGGATGTTCCCACGCTAACCAACCTGCGCTAAATCGGCTCTCTTTCTGCATCGTGCCATTGTCAGCCAAACCATGCGACGAGCACCACCAACCGCTCTATGTTCATGGCTGCTCATTTCAGTCTTACAAGGCTCAAAAGGAGTCGCAGCAGCGTCGAATTCGAATCTCACCTGGAACCTCGACACCGGTCTGGGCTTGTCTTCCTACGAAATCTCCGTATGTGTATAACCCTCTTCTCCCGCGGGGGACTCATGCACCCTCTAGTCCTTGGCTTCTGCCAGCTTGAGAGGCAGGTTTATCTTCTCCCCCCTACCGCCGGCTTGCTGACGTGTCTCTACAGGCAAATGTCCCCCCTGTTTTAATTGCCTTCTCCCCGCATTCACGTGCGGTCAATTTGGCCATTGTAACGAGTACGATGGCCAATGCAAGTGCCCTCCCGGTTGGGGTGGAATAGATTGTCTCACTCCCCGTTCGCTTTCGTCCTGTTTTTCTCTGTTGCCAGCACTTATTTTCGAACCTCTTAGAATGTGGCTCACTCGCGGACGGCGATCATAGGGTCCTCAGAGGCAATGAGCCATGCGAGTGTAAAGATGGGTGGGGAGGCGTCAATTGCAATGGTCCTACCCTCTCTCATAGTTATCTCTGCCTGCTGGCTAATTCTGATTCCCTCGTCAGTATGCAAGGCCGACGATGCTTGCGTCGGTTTTCCCCTTCCTGGCGTTGTTCACAGTGGCCCTGATGATCACCCGGTGGCAAACATGACTTGTTACAAGGGTGGAGAGACGGTATTCAACAACCATCAGATGTGCGACATTACCAGTAAGTTAACCTATATCTTTATCTCCACCGCGCTCATACCGTTTGTAGACCGCAAGATTTTGGACATGCTTCCAAATCGACCTCCACAAGTAACTTTTAGCTGTGACAATGCAACTGCATCATGTTCTTTCCAGTTCTGGACAGCTCAGCAAGAGTCGTTCTACTGTGGCCTTAATAATTGCACATCGGACAGACAAGCAGGTTATAACGCGGACAGTACTGCCTATGCCTGTGACAAGATTCAGTGCCGTTGCATTCCGGGTAGATTCCTGTGTGGCGAGGCTGGTAGTGTCGGTGCGTCATCCTCCTTTTCCGTGTCATCCTCCTCATTTTTCACAAGATATCTCGGACTTCCTCGTGCAAAAGATTCGAGGGCCCGCAGCGTTCACTTGCAAGTCGGGACAAGGGTGTCGATTCGAAGAACCCTCAATGAACAAGTTGATCAATGATATCTTTGGGGATGCCTTCATTTCACTCTCCTGTGAGGGAGGAGAGTGCTTGCACTATTCGCAAGTGCCTGGTTACCGTGTATGTCATCTGTCCCGTCGCGTTCCGACTTCTACATATGGCTCACTATCTATTTCATTGGGTTATCCTGAACCCGTAGCGTCCAGCTAAACCGGACAATACCAAATGGATAGCACTCAGCACTGCTGGTGCTGGACTGATCGTCATTCTGACAGTTATAGGTAGGATATTCCGATGTACCCAGCCATGCCTCTTATTTCGTTCACTTTCACAGTTCTTTGGTACGTCGGACGTCCGCACCCCACTTCTCCCAAGTCAGGGCCTATTGCTCTTCCACCGGACCCGATGCATCCACCGTCGCACCCCGAGCATGTACCCGCGACGGTCCACTTCTCCTCTCTTTCTTATACCCTTCCCAATGGACTGGAAGTGTTGAAAGATGTGCGTGGCATCGCTCGCCCAGGAAAGTTGACTGCCGTTATGGGTGCCTCAGGAAGTGGCAAATCCTCTCTACTCGACA
>JBBPSU010000650.1:0-10184 GCA_038093755.1 Tylopilus microsporus | reverse complement strand
CCTTTAGGAACACTGCCCCACTCCTCCTATCATGTTTGTTACCCTGCAAACCACCTTGTTGGTCAAAGCCCACCATACTCTCCTGGAGCTCCTCCATTGCAACAGGCTGTCCAATGCCATCAACACCATCTGTCCTGATGCTGTTTGCCCCATCCTTGTCCCCCTCATTCATGTCCTAACCCCTTTCCAATGTCAGGAGTATTTTGCCCAGGACCCAGTAGAGCTCACCCTGTTTCTCATGGAACTGGTGGAATGGATTACCTTCTCTACTGAATGCACATACCCTCTACTCAACAACAGTCAAATATTTGTTCCCTCCTTCCAACCCTCTCCTTCCCCCACTCCTACCAAGCCTGTTGAGGAGCTGGACCAATTCCCTTCTCCCATCCTCCCTGTCAAGGAACATCCCACAACCCCAACTCCCATCCCAAAGCACTCCCATCAAACTTCCTCCATCCCAAAAGTCTTCCTCACCACCAAGGGTAAGGAAATCACTCAACAACTCACAGACCACTTGCAATCTCTGCTAGCCACCACCACCTCCACAATCATTCAATCCCTCAAGGAGAAGTCCCCTGAAGAGGATTTCTGACTAGGTTTCAAAGATGCACTCTGTCTAGTTAGTAAAGTGCTTAAGGGTAAGCACCAAGGTAGCAACAGGGTAATGTTACAATATGGATGTGGCACCACCCTTTTCTTTCCTTTCTCATCTTTGACTCATTCTGACTTGTATTCTGACTAGCCCTGAACTCTTTATGATGATGTGTCCTTTCCTCTGCAGGCCTGTTGCTGCACATCCACATTTGTTTCCTTTTCCATCATTATATGATTTCTTTCTCCTTTTCACATTTGCTTCTTGTTATCATTCCACTTTCCTAACTCATTGTTGTACCATAACACAGACTTGGTCTGTGCACCATTCCCAACCCTATATAAAGGGTAGTAGCTGTACTTGTATTTCCCTAAGCTAGTTCTACACAATTCACTATTGCTTGACACTAGTCCAGGCCAAGGTTAGTCTGAGTATCTCTTCACTTCAGCATTGTCAAGGTTGACTTCACTTTCACCTCATTGTTACTCTTCACACACAGTTGCACAGTTCTCTCTTAGTCACTGTCCACACAACGTTGTGTTGTTCTCACTAGTTCATGCTTGGTAGCATAACACTATTATCATGTATAAAAAAATCTTAACTACCTCCAAAGAGAAGACAACTGAAGCAATGGTCATACCTGCTGCTGGATCTGAAAACACCATGGCCAACTAGCTCAATACAATCATTAACACTTTTAGCAACTGAGGACTTTTACAAGATTTTGAGTTGAGAAGCTTCCATGATGGGTGGCATGCATGGACCTTAACACTATCCCAGTTTTGTCTAACCAACTCTGGCCAAAATTGCCAAAGTACCTAAACATGTACTTGTGATCCAGGTGTTGAAATGTGCTATTGTCATCATCTGAGTCAAAGAATACCATCACATTGTTAGTAGCACTCTTGCACAAAAATAGATGATTGATGACCTGAGAAGTATGTTAAATCTGAAATAAGGATGGAGTCATCCTAGTGGACACAGTCCAATTGTTGCTGGTGGGACTAGTCACAGTAATCAGGAATACCTTCAGGAACATTGTTCATCATCGTAGACCATGAGAAAATGGACACTAGTGCTTGTATCATGGACCTATGCCTGAAGATGACATGGTATAGTAGTTTATGATGCTATTGTCAAGTCCGGGTCCTCCGGAGGTAAGTCTGACGAGGTCCGAAGTTATCTGAGGGGTTTCGGGGTTCTTTAGTGTAAGGTGGACCGGAGGTCCGACAGAGGTAAACAGAGGTGGGTACTTAGCGGTACTTGGCGCAGGACTTGTGTGTCGCGCCCTTGTCATACTTCATGTCCCGGATTTTGGAGGAACAAGGGTTCCAGGTGAAAGAGAGGTTATGACAAGTAAGAAGACAGAGGAGGAGAACAGAGGAGAGTCAGAGTGGAGGAAACTTAGTTGATATTCGTACTGGAGAAACTACATAGAGGATACATGGTTTATATAGCGAAGTCCGGTCAGAGTTCATACCAGAATATACGGAGATATCAAGGATGCTATACTACGAGCATATGGAACGGAATGGAGAGCATATGATGTGGCAAAGGATGTGTAAGTTAAGAATGAAGGGTCGGAGGAAGCTATGTACGAGGAATGGAAACTATACTATAAGAAGTGTAACAAAAGGTGAGTACTAACGGGGATGATGTCTGAGGCGGTGTCCGAGGCGGTGCGAACAAAGTCCGATGCAGAGAAGACAAGTCCGGGGCAGGATCTTAGTGGAATGATATGGGCGTACCGGAGTACGGTGGAGTAGGCCAGAGATGGGATCAGAGGGGAACGTTAGGGGTTAGGAGCAGATATGACAGTGCCCCCCTGTTAGGCTGAGCCCTCGAGGCCATAAATGTAGACTTGCCTTCACGGAGCGTGCACCACGTGATAAGAACATGATCGAAGTGCGAAAAAAGGAGTTTGTTGATTGCCCACTGGAAAATCAAGTGGACCTTGAAATCCTTATAAATGTAGGGTGTTTGCCCGGAATGCCTCTTCAACTCGAATCTCAACATGTCGCCCTCTCAAGAAAGCAACTACTCTGAATCCGACGTAGAAGTCGACGATGAGGTCGCTCGTCTCACTGCACAGCTTGAAGCTGCCAAGTGTGAATGGGTGGAACGAGCCTGAAGGGCCGCAGAGGAGCGGCAAAGGCACGAGCAAGCGGAGAAGGAGCAGCATGAGTGTGAGGAGAAGGAAAAGTGTGAGCAAGAGTGGAAGGTAGCGGAAGAGCGTGCGCGGAAGGAGCACAAAGAGAAGGAGTGGGCTGTGAGGCTGGAGAGGACATGGGGGAAGTCCAAGGTGTGTGGCAGGCCGGTTGGGGTTGATCCGGAGCTGATCGCAGCAACTTAGGACAATCCAATTGAGTTCAGGACAGATGGAGAGGAGGAGCATGGACGACCTCCGAGGTCAAAGAAGAAGGCGGCAAGGTCCTCGATGACTATGACAACATCGACATGTACACGGTGCGCGAAGCGGGGGTGGGAGTGCGTGCTGCCTCCCCCAGGAACGAAAGGGAAGTCGTGTGTTCCATGCGCGAAGGTGCACATTCCGTGTAAGAGGCCGTGGGAGGAGGAGTCCGAGATCGAGGATGAGGAGGAGAAGGAGAGCGCCCCAGCACTGCGGAAGAAGATGCGGGCGGAGGTCGTGATCCCAGTGGCTGGGTCGTCCCGGGGCCCCGGAATGGATGGAGGTGCTGCGGGACATGGTGTTGTCCTTGCGGCGGGTAGCAGAGGAGTTCTCAGACCTCAGGGTGGAGGCCAGGGAAGTGAAGGAGGAGAGGGAAGGAAGGAAGGAGAAGAAAAAGAAGAAGGCAGAGGTACAGACGGAGGAGAAAGGAAAAGGAAAGGAGAAAGAGACGAAGACGGAGGCGGAAGTGGAGGTAGAGGTGGAGGTGGAGATGAAGGATGCGGAGGGTGAGGTGGAGGACGAGCTTGTAGAGTAAGTAATAAGTAGTTTCTTTTTTCTTTTATATAGTGTTTTCTTGGCTTTTTTGTTTTAATGTCATGAGCATTACGTCGTAATATGGAGTGAAGAGGAAAAACAAACTGAGAAAAAATGAGAGGAACATCGGAGTGATCCGGCACTAGGAGGGAAGTGGTCCAGGTCTGTCCGGATACTTCTGATGGAAGTCCAAGACGAGATCCTTTGCATTTCCTAATTCCGTAGCTAGTAGCCATGAGGTTTCATCATCTGTTCCTTCGTAACCGAGCCAACGGACCAGGTACAGGAGTTGACAATGACGTCTTCTCCAATCGATCTTGGAGTCTAGGATCTCCGCGATCTCATACTCCGGTTCGCCATCAACCTCAACTGGAGGTGGCGGAGGTTGGACTCGATTCGGAATTGTATTCGGAATGGAAGGTTCTAACTGAGAGACGTGAAAGACGTATGGAACGCATAGATTCTGGTAATCATAAGGTAAAAGAGTGAGTTCCAGGTTTAGAAATGATAGTGAAAGGGCCTAGGTATTTTTCGGATAGTTTCTTGGATGGTCGAGTAGACCGGAGGTATTTTGCCTTGAGGAACACTTGATCTCCAACTTTGAAGTCCAGAGCGGGGCTATGTCTCGCATCTGCTGGTCCTTGGTAGCGTTTCTGTGCTTCCAGCATTTCTGATCGGAGGAATTCGTGGAGTTCTTCTATGTCCGTGATATAGGACTGTGTAGAGGAAGATGTAAGGTCACGATCGGAATAGACGGAGAAATTTGGATGATAGCCCTTGTTGGCGAAAAACGGAGATAGACCCGTAGTAGCGCTAGGCGCATTGTTGTAAGAGAATTCCGCGAGTGGAAGGAGTTCAGATCAGTTGTCCTGTTGGTAGTTGCAGTATATCCGGAGGTATTGCTTGAGGGTCTGATTAGCGTGTTCTGTTTGGCCATCTCCTTCAGGATGATAACCGGAGGTGAAGTGGAGGTGCATCTCAAGAGCTTTACCTAAAGATCAGAAGAAATGGGATACAAACTTGGAGCCTCGATCGGAGGTGACATGGGTGGGAACTCCGTGCTTGGAGAATACATGCATCAGGAATAATTTGGCGAGCTCAGTGGAAGTGATGGTGTCGTGAGTAGGGATGAAGATCGCCTGTTTAGACAATCTGTCAATGACGACGAGGATGGCAGTGAGGCCTTCTGAAGGGGGAAGCTGTTCGATGAAGTCCATGGAGATGGAGTTCCATGGTTTCTCCGGAACTGGGAGTTGCTTCAGGAGTCCGTATGGGCAATGACGGGGTACCTTAGCGCAGGCACAGGACGTGCAGGAACTGACATAGTCCTTTACAAACGTCCTTATTCCAGGCCAGGTATATTCACATCGGATGAGTTCTAGGGTACAGTTTTGTCTGAAGTGTCCGAGTCTGGTGGTAGGGTGATCATGGAAGGTCTGGAGAATGCGGAGACGGAGGTCATTAGCTTCCGGGATGTAGATACGGTTGTCCCATAGGAGGAAACCTTCGGAGTGGATGCTCCAGCGAGGATCATCGATTGACTCAGCAGAGAGGAGGGGAGATGCAACAGGATCATTGGGGAGAGCAGATAGGATATCGGAGTAGAGTTGGTCAATGTCAAGAGGACTGAGGCCCAGAGTAGCGGGGCTTCAAGATACATCGCACGAAGGGACAATGCGAGCTGTTCCGAAGTGAAGATGGGCCTAAAATTGTCCGGATTAACGCGAGCATAGTCCTTATCCCCCTCTTTGGGGTAGACATCCCAACGTCTAGTCAGCGCATCGGGTTTCGCTCCGAGCTTACCAGGGCGGTATTGGACTGCCATATTGAATTGACAGAGGAATTCCGACCACCGGGCTTGGCGTTGCGTCAGGAGCTTCATGGTGGAGAAATATTCTAGATTGCGGTGGTCCGTGACAACGTCTATCAGAGTTGCGGAGCCTTCAAGGTAGTGCCGCCAATTCTTAAATGACTCGAAAATCGCCAGTAGCTCCTTATCATGAGTATCGTAGTTCAACTCTGGCCCAGAAAGGGTGTGGGAGGAGAATGCTACAGGGTGGATATCATTATCGGAGCAGGTAATGGAAAGAATACTAGCGATAGCATAGTCAGAAGCATCTGTTTCAATGGTAATAGGGAGGTCCGGAGTCCAGTGAACGAGGACTGGAGCGGAGGTGAACACTTCTTTGAGGCGGTTGAAGGACTTTCGACAGTCATCGGAGAAGTTCCAACGGACTTCTTTGCGAGTGAGGCGGGTGAGAGGAACGACAATTCCAGAGTAATCCTGAATGAATCTGTGATAAAAATTGGCGAAACCGAGGAAGGACTGAATGTCCTTGACTTTCCAGGGTTCGGGCCAATCGATGATTGTCTGGATCTTGTCTTTGGCCATGGTAAGGCCGGAAGGGGAGAGGACATATCCGAGATATTTGATGGTGTCCGAGTGCCATTCACATTTTTCTGGCTTGAGATAGAGTCCGTTAGCACGGAGGCACTGGAGGACTTCCCGGACATGTTTGCGGTGTGTGGCAACGTCGGAAGAGTATATGAGGATGTCATCGAGGTAGATCATGACACACACGTCCAACATATCTCTGAAGATGGAGTTGACGAAGCGTTGGAACGTGGCAGGAGCATTTGTGAGTCCGAAAGGCATCACTAACCACTCGAAGGAGCCATAGCGGGTACGGAACGTGGTCTTCCATTCATTTCCCTCAGTGATGCAGACCAGGTGGTATGCATGCCGGAGGTCGAGCTTTGTGAAGATTTTTGCTCCGCTAGGGGTGTCTAGGAGGTCGGAGGTGCGGGGAAGTGGATAGTGGTCTTTCTTCGTGATCTTGTTGAGTCCTTGGAAATCGACGCATAGTCGGAGGGAACTGTCTTTCTTTTGGACGAACAGAACAGGAGTGGCGTGGGGAGAGGATGACTGGCAGATGAAGCCAATCCGGAGGTGTTTGTCAATGAAGTCCTGGAGGGACTCCTGTTCGGACAGAAAGAGGGAATACAGCTTTCCTATAGGGGGTTCGGTGCCTTCTTCCAAGTCGATCTTCAGATCGAAAGGCCAGTGAGGTGTGAGAGTATCGGCCTTTGTTTTACTGAAGATGTCTGCGAAGTCATGGTACTCCAAAGGAACACCAGAAAGGTTGATGGGTTTCTCAGGAGGAGTGGAGGAAGCATCGGAGGTAGACACGGAACGAGTGGACAACGACTGGAGGGAAAGGGCGAACTGGACTGAGCCTTCCAATTTACATGCATGCTGGTAGGCGACAGCATTGACAAAGGAAATTTGAGGGCATCGAAGTCCGGGTGCTTTTGGCGAATCTGAGGGTGTCTCCAGAGGATGGCTGGCTAGGCCAGGACGAGCCTGATGAGGAGTGTCGGAAGACGAAGGAATGGTGGAGTTCAACTCCAGAGACTTGGAGTTTGACATCGGGGTTGGCATTCCTATGCAAGGGGTCCAGAAAGAGATGCTGCTTGTAGCCCAGTCAATCAATGGATTGTATCGGGTGAGCCAGCAATGTCCAAGAACAAGCATACACGTGGAATCCAACGAGGTTACATAGAATGTAGCGGAGGTGGTTTTGCTGGAAGTGAAGGAAAGGCTGAGATCTATAGCAGAGGAAATTGAGGAGTTAGAGGTGCTATCAAAGAGACGGAGAAGAAGTGGAGGAACGGAATATGTAGGTATTTTGTGTTTATGGACAAAGGAGGAGTCTATGAAACAATGAGTAGAACTGGAGTCAATTAGTGTTGGTACATCGGAGATAGAGAAATCAGGAAGGGAAACAAGAGGACGAAGGGAATTGGGATCGGAAAGAGTGGACGTGTTGAGACATAACTCTGTTAGAGCACAGTTGGGTAAAACACAACTCCCAGGCTGTGCATCGCAGGAGTCACACTCTATTTTTTCGCCTCTGAAGAAGTGGAGCCCAATGTCGGAGCTGCCGGAGTAGCTGTAGCAGCCCGAGCCTTCGAGGCCCTAGAAGTGGACTTCGGACACTCCTTGGCGGTGTGCCCAGCCTGTCTGCAGAAGAGACAAAGATTGTCTCAGAGACGGCACTGGCGCTCCTCAGGGAGAAGCTTGCCATCCTTGCCCAATTTCGAAGAAATGGTACTCGGAGTAGAAGACGAAGGGTTATTGCCCTTCTTATTGTTGCTACCTCCGTTTCTGGAGGAACCGGAGTTAGCAGGAGCAGAAGAGGAAGAGGAACCCTTGGGCTTGTTATCATCCTTAGGTTTATTCAAGGAATTGTTAGCAGAACCGGAAGAGGACAATTTAGAAGAGGAAGAATTCCCCTGTTGCCTGAAGTTCAATCCGGAGGCCTTTGAAGCGCGCATAATTTCATCCTTGCGCTCCCAGTACCTATGGTCGATTTGTTGGGTGAGGGCACAGAGGTCCATGAGACGGTCTGGTTTGCCTTGACGAGAAATCTTGTCCTTGATCTGATCCGGGAGTCCAATGTAGAAGCTCTGTTGAAGAGCTCCGTGACCCCAGTCTCGGACCTGGCTTGCCAGCCGGTTCCATTCTACAATGTATTTGGAGATCTGCTGACCCTCGCACATCTGCAGTCGCTCGAGTTGAGCTTCCGCGTCAGCAACTGGATTGTGCAGACCGAAGTTAGTCTGAAGTTCGAAGAGGAATGATTGCCAACTGTCCATCCATAGCGGGCGAGCTTCCAGAGGTTCTCCTCCGAGGAGGTCCGGCTTGAAGTATTCAAGTGCTACACCCTTTAGATAGGATTGGGCGAAGGTTACCTTGTTCCGGTCGGTCCGGAAGGATTTCGGATTTGCTTGGAAGGTGATCTCACACTGCACAACGAAAGCACGGAGTTTCTTTGGGTCATTTCCATCAAACGGATCTGGTTCCTGGAACTTCAGTTTTGCAGCTTCAGGCTCACGCTTCCACCTTAGTGCTTTGCGAGTCATGTCCCGGATGGCACTTGCGAGCTGCGTAAACGGCTCGAAGGCCAGTGGAACTTCATTGTTCAGATCTTCTTGGTCCCCGAAGAGATCATTGTCTTCAGGTGTATGCTCTGTCTGATCATTGGGATCATCAGGATCATTGGGATCATCATCACCATCTCCACCGCCTGGCACAGGAGTGTCAGGACGATGATCCGGAGGGTTGTAGAAATTATCGCCCCCTTCCGGAATCGCACGAAGGCGACTCCGTGCGGAAAAGGCGCTCAGACCCAACAGAGTCAAAGGAGAAAGTGGAGCGCGCGACATAGAAGCCAGCAGCTCTGCTCGTTCGGTGAAGCTGATAAATTCACCAGGGATGCTGCGAGAGCTGCCAAAGGCAGATTGCAGGACATCATCCTCACGACGAGAGGCTGAACGGGTAATACGTGTTAGTGTTGCCATACTTGAAGTACTCGACAAGTGTCAGTACGAATATACTGTCAAGTCCGGGTCCTCCGGAGGTAAGTCTGACGAGGTCCGAAGTTATCTGAGGGGTTTCGGGGTTCTTTAGTGTAAGGTGGACCGGAGGTCCGACGGAGGTAAACAGAGGTGGGTACTTAGCGGGACTTGGTGCAGGACTTGTGTGTCGCACCCTTGTCATACTTCATGTCCCGGATTTTGGAGGAACAAGGGTTCCAGGTGAAAGAGAGGTTATGACAAGTAAGAAGACAGAGGAGGAGAACAGAGGAGAGTCAGAGTGGAGGAAACTTAGTTGATATTCGTACTGGAGAACTACATAGAGGATACATGGTTTATATAGCGAAGTCCGGTCAGAGTTCATACCAGAATATATGGAGATATCAAGGATGCTATACTACGAGCATATGGAACGGAATGGAGAGCATATGATGTGGCAAAGGATGTGTAAGTTAAGAATGAAGGGTCGGAGGAAGCTATGTACGAGGAATGGAAACTATACTATAAGAAGTGTAACAAAAGGTGAGTACTAACGGGGATGATGTCTGAGGCAGTGTCCGAGGCGGTGTGAACAAAGTCCGATGCGGAGGAGACAAGTCCAGGGCAGGATCTTAGCAGAATGATATGGGCGTACCGGAGTACGGCGGAGTAAGCTGGAGATGGGATCAGAGGGGGACGTTAGGGGTTAGGAGCGGATATGACAGCTATAAAATAACATGAGATGCTGAATTTGAGGATGATATTGATTATCATCATTGTGAGCAGTGAAGGGAAGTAATGGATCCTAAAGAACAAGTCCTACTAGGTCCTTAACAAAAAAAAAAATCTAAGCAAAGATGGGTTTATCTCTAAAGATACCCTTGATGAGTGGCTAAAGGAGGAGACATAAAGACAGTATAGTCCAGAAGCTAAGGAAACCAGGAGGGATGGAGGAAAAGGGACTTGGAAGGCTTTGAAGATAACAAGGGGCAAATGAGAATAGGTGGACAATTCCAGTGCATAAAAAATTGACTGCTATGTGTTACGAATTCATCCTTTCTTCCTCCTTTCATTGGCTAACGTATCGTATGATTTCATTCCCTTTTTCCATTTGCTCATCGTATGACTCCACTTTCTTGTTCGTACAGCCTCGACTGTGCACGGCTGTGTAAGTAGCATAGCTCGTCCATACGTAGTAGTTCATAGCTCGGTCTGTGCGCATCTCTCTCCAGTATTTAAACCCATGTAAAGTACCTACAACGACAGTCTTATCCACTTGTTCAAACCTCG
>JBBPSU010000649.1:0-10210 GCA_038093755.1 Tylopilus microsporus | reverse complement strand
AAATTGGGATAATTAGATCACATTGGGAGCTACTTGTCCCTATATTATCAAGAAGATCAGGTGGTTGGTTCATTGGGAAATTTGGACTCTTCATGACTTCCGCACGTATTTCATTGCGTGCAGGTCAGCGTGGAAGCGGTGAGCGAATTGGGTGACTCCGAGACGCCGTCCAATGATTATGGGAGGCAAGAGGTGGAAGGTGAGGGTGAGAGTTGTGATAAGGAGGAGGTTGATGAGCACGGAAGGCGGCAGAGCGTGAATAGAGGGCGAGGTCGTCGAGGGAAGTGGCGCCCCAGACTAGTTGATTCGTTTGTACATGCTGGATGCGAATAAATACTGAACTTGAAGAGAACGCGAAGTAAGAGGCAAAAGCGAGTGTCGGGTTTGATGTCGGATGGGAGCGAACGGACTCGGACGAGACTTGGAAGAAGTGGGATCAGAGCTGGAAAAGTCGCCGCTTAGTTAGTCGATGAACAGCGACGGATGCGAATAAATACTCACTGAGAACTCGCAGAGGAGATGAGGCATGAGACGAAAGTGAGTGTCGGATTTGATGTCAGATGGGAGCGAACGGACTCGGATGAGACTTGGAAGAAGTGGAATCAGAGCTGGGAGAGTCGCCGCTTAGTCGATGAACAGCGACGGGTGCAAATAAATACTCACCGAGAACTCGCAGAGGAGACAAGGCATGAGACAAAAGAGAGGGTCGGGTTTGATGTCAGATGGGAGCGAATGGACTCGGACGAGACTTGGAAGAAGTGGGATCAGAGGGTGTCGAGGGAAGTGGAGCGCTCCCGAGAGCCTCTCGGTGCGACCCAAGGTCAACACCGAGAGTGTTGGGCAGCACAAAGGAGGAGATTGGTCTTGATGGGTTGGGGCGAGGTTAGCCTTGACGGCGTGGGTGAAGTAGAGGGAATTGCCAGTGTGCCGGCATCCCCCGACTGTTGAGAGCGTGAGAAGGACCTTCTTGTGTCAGCATTACGTCGGCATTACTTCGCCCACGCCGTCAAGGCTAACCTCGCCCCAACCCATCAAGACCAATCTCAGGCTCCTCCTTTGTGCCGCCCAACACTCTTGGTGTTGACCTTGGGTCGCACTGAGAGGCTCTCGGGAGCGCTCCACTTCCCTCGACACCCTCTGATCCCACTTCTTCCAAGTCTCGTCCGAGTCCGTTCGCTCCCATCCGACATCAAACCCGACCCTCTCTTTCGTCTCATGCCTCGTCTCCTCTGTGAGTTCTCGGTGAGTATTTATTTGCACCCGTCGCTGTTCATCGACTAAGCGGCGACTCTCCCAGCTCTGATCCCACTTCTTCCAAGTCTTGTCCGAGTCCGTTCGCTCCCATCCAACATCAAACCTGACCCTCTCTTTCGTCTCATGCCTTGTCTCCTCTGCAAGTTCTCAGTGAGTATCTATTCGCATCCGTCGCTGTTCATCGACTAAGCGGCGACTCTTCCAGCTCTGATCCCACTTCTTCCAAGTCCGTCCGAGTCCGTTCACTCCCATCCTACATCAAACCCGACACTCGCTTTTGCCTCTTACTTCGCGTTCTCTTCAAGTTCAGTATTTATTCGCATCCGGCATGTACAAACGAATCAACTAGTCTGGGGCGCCACTTCCCTCGACGACCTCACCCTCTATTCATGCTCTGCCGACTAGTCCAAATTGATGTCAGCGTTGGGATCCAAAGACACGTTACCCAAGGTTGCCCAACCCTGCACTACGATTTCATTCTGCTGCTTATCTAACCAACGACATTCCTCCTCCGAGTTACGCATGTCTTGTAGCTCGTCTTGATACCTGATAAAGTCTTCGTACCACAGGTCAACGGTTACAGGTCGGTCGTTATACCTCCCATCGCGGTAGTCCTTGAGTGCCTGTGACATGGCTGTGGCGCATAGCACGTATACAGTATCCAGATTTCCGGAGCATTCCACGAGTGGGAACCACCTCCAGAGTTCCAACCCTTTCTCGAACTGCTCGGTTATGATACCTGTGAATATGGACGAAGAGAACAGGTAAGAGTTCTCATCCCCAGGTTCTTTCAGGAATTGATCGCCTGTTAACAGAGTCCTGATGCGATGCTTCCGAAAGACGACGACGTCCTTTGCTGGAGTATTGAGAGGGGGCAGCAACCCATACAGCTTCTGGAGGCCAGCTGAGGCCTGGTATTTAAATTTTTTCCGGAGGCGGCTCGGCGTTTGAACGATTGTTTTCCAGATTTTACTGCGGCTTTCTTTCGTCAAGTGATTGATGGTCGCATTCTCCCCAGCGACTGATCGCACGGCGATGGTGAGCCCAGCCATTACGATCTCTTCCTGCTTTGACCTCTGACCTTGATCCAGCTTCAGCAAAGGGACACCGTCAGTCCCCGTCAAAATAGCCCAGCATATGTCTAACCGCCTGCACTTGATAATCGCGCCGCATTGGTCATTCAATGCATTGATCTGGGCCTGGGTTGGCCTGGATGGGACATGCGTCACGGTGGCCGCAACAGAGATGCTCGCGGTGGTGGGCTCGGATTGGGCAGATGTAGCGTCAGGTGAGCCAGGCTCAAATGTAGTGTATATGAATCGCCACTCATTTGGTGTGAGATGAGAGGGGGAAGTGCGCGCAGGGGTAGGTGTAGGTGCAGTGTGCGCAAGCACATCGGCTTGGAGGAGTTGGAACGGGCCTGGGGTAGCTGTGGCCTGCACCTGGTGCACATCGCCGTGCATACCGACATCTTGCGTCAGCGTGAGATGTGCAGGTACATGCGAAGTTAGGTCAGTTGTAAAATGTGTGAATGGGTTGACTGATGGGACTGCGTCAGCGGCTGCGGGGGCAGGCAGCTGGTGAGGCTGCACCACGACACTGCTGTGCATATCGATATCATAATCTTGCATCGGATGCAATACAAGACCGCCAGGCACCGCGGAATTTGCGCCGCCCGCCACCACCGCCTGCCAGGCGCTGTACATGGAGCCAGGACCATCCTGAAATAACTCCCCGTATCTATCGTCCTCCGTCATCCAGTATTGTCACCATTCCAAGTCAAGTGAGTCGGAATCCATGTTATGCTACACAATTGCTAACCGTTAACCTTGGTGTGCTACATAGGAATGAGCCTTACCCGGTCGGCGGCACTCATCAATGGCAATTGATTAAGGCTGAGTTGGCGGGGTTGGCTGAGTTGGCGGGGCAGGAGGGATTAGGTTGATTCAGAAAGGCGCTGGGGGTGTTAAATATCTTTGCATTTCAAAGCCAGGCTGCATGGGGATCTTAGATATGGCCTTGAGGATAACTGGACTGTGACCGTTTGACGTAAAATACATGCATGGGCGGTGAGTTCAATTAATTTGTTGCTTCAGATTGAATATTGAGCCTCAAGTACCGCGTACCACGAGAACCAGAGGGGTCACATCGAGCCAGGGCATTCAACTCGTGACCGATAATGCACAGCTCAAGGCAAATAACTTAACATTCATGACGAAATGAGCACATTCAAATACATCAGGCTAGTACTGGTACAGACAACCCCACATTGCGCGACATCAGCTGAGGGAATATATCATTGTTGGGCTTGTCCTGCTCATCTCCCTCCGAGTCCTGCTCATCGAGATCTTGATTGACGCCACCAACACCATATGCAGAGAGGAGCCCAGGCCGCGATAGCATGCACTCACGAATCTGATTGAGCTGCACATTTGATATACTCAAAGTGATCAGGTCATCGGCATAGGCTGCGCGGTGGAACTCTCCTTCATCATCAATGTGATCCAGACCACGCCCCTCCATCACACTTGTCACACTTTCCAATTGGGCAGTGCTGACGGCAAGCCTCGACACTTGTTCATCCCTAAGGGCGTTCAAGAACTCCCTCTGCCGTTCAACGGATTCCAGCTCCGACAACGTGAGTCGGAGGCGATTTGCAATACTTTCCCGTACTGCCAGTCTTGAAGCATAGGCTTTCTTGATGATGTCATCAGGCATGGCGCTGAGGGCAGCCTGGAAGTACTTCTTTCCCTGTCATAGACATTAGACTATGTATATATTCTCTGTGTGGTAGATCGCACCTTATTAACATTGTCCAAAGTCAGAGGTATGTGGGATGGATGGCCGAGGGCCCGTGTCGTAAAGCGAAGTTCGAGGAGAGTAGGGGTTTTACTGGGATTGTAAGGTTGCAAGCGTCTTGCCATCGCTTGCTGTGCGGCAATTGTGCGGGCACAAATGTGTCTTGACCGCCGACTCTTTGTAGTGGGGAGAGGTGGGGAAGGGCCGTGGGACACTGACAACTCGGGGGATGGGTCGAGGATTTCGGAAGCCGCATGGGAAGGTACACTTCTCACGTATTGTCGGGAGGATCCGCTATCCTCCTTGGCACCTATCAGTAAGAACGGAGGCGGGAAGGGGTGGGTTTCCCCCTCCGAGTCGGGGCTCGGAGTCGCTGGTGGTGCCGAGGAGTTCGTTGATGCATTGGAGGGGGAAAGTTGTGGTACTGGAGGAGGTGATAATGGCAGGGTAACAGCGAAGGCAGACCCTGATGGATCTGAGTGGTCATGAGGGTACATCACAATATAGATTGGTGACCAATGGAACATGGTGCGTTTAATATGTATTTCACTGGTCGGAGTTCTGGGTTTGAACTTGAAACGCTTGCTCCCACCGTGAACCATCAACGATGGATCAACCCCACGCATATACGAGGCACGAGCTTCGTGCTCTCGATCAGACCTCGTTCCCCAGCTCTGGACACAGGGTAGCCATGATCGGGTCTCACTGTTTGGTCGTGTGTCCCCAAGCATGTCAGGGCTTGTGATGTAGTCAGAGCCTCTTCCGAAGGAGTCACAGAGCTTGGGGCTGACAGACGACAACGAGAAGGTGCTCAAGATTTTTATCTTCTCCTTGTGATTGGCCCAATACCCCCCAGGTCCTCGTTCCCCCAGCCCTGGACACAGGATAGCTGTGAGCGGGTCTTACTGTTCGGTCGTGTCTTCCCAAGCATGTCATGATGTGGTCAGTGCCTCTTCTGAAGGAGTCACAGAGCTTGGGGCTGACAGACGACAATGCGAAGGTGCTCAAGAAAATTTGTCTTCTCCTCGCTGATTGGCCTGATACCCCTCATCCCTGTATGCCTTTTCCACCGCCACGAGTCTGTTCAATGGCCGAAAGGAGACACAGCAGTCTACGATGGGTTGTCACGTGCATGTGTCCAGACCTTTGACCCTTTTGGCAGAGCTCCGCTTCTCCCTCATACCTTTCCTTTTGAGTACTTTGTCCCCTCCCCTCCCCTTTCCCCTTTCCTCTTTCCTTTCCCTTGAGTTTCTTGTCTGGGCTTCTTGTATTGTAATATGTTTAGAATGTTCTTCGAGAATATTTTGTGTCGTGCCCTAATGTATTCACAGTTCCTGCTGGCGTTTTACACGAGACTAACTGGACTACTCGTGCTAGCCACGTTCCAACCTCACCTCAACCAACCAACCTGATCCAACAAAAAGGATTTGTACCCGCTCTCTTACTCTTGTGTCTTTTCGTTCATTCATGTCACAGTATCAGTGTGGAAGGGATTGTCCCCGCGCCTTCGGTTCTCAGAGGGGACTCACCCAACATCGCTCTGTTTGTGCAACGTATCGCTTAAATCGCTCGCAGAGTCTCGCGAGGATGAGCACTACCTTGCAATTGCCCGAAAAGCGGGCCCAATCACCAACAGAAGTGAGTACCAGTAATTAACACTATCCACATCTTGTGTCGAGCTCGTGTGCTACATCCAGGACCCACAGACCCAACGCCAGTGGGCCAGATCTCCAAGTGAGGTGAGTAACCGCAGTAAGGCCTGGTTCCACTCTTTAAGGTCGTGTACCATAGCACGACGACCCACACATCCAAGGCTCAGATAGACCGCCTTCCCTGACCCCTCAGGACACACCTACCATCCTTATATCCCACGCCCCATCCTCACGGCAACCTGCCGTCACTGGCAATGTTCTAGCCTCATCCTGTGATCATCCCATTGGCGATCAGCCCCATGCTTCATCCTCTGCCTCATCCTCGAATGAGCTGCCACCAATGGCCCCAAGAGTCCGCAAAATGCCGGCACGATATCGGGATCAACTTCCGGAGCCTCCAGTGTCAACTCATTCCCCTCCGGTACCCACTTCTACCGTCCACCACGTGTTCCTCCATGTGTTCGACTCCTTCCGTACTCAATTCAACCGCTTTGGAATTGCCCGCGAATACCAACACAGACCAACTCATGACCCAGAACGTTTTGTTTCTCCAGATGACCTAGCAAACACGAGATCCTTCCAGTCGCCATGCCACCCGCCCACCACTCATGCAAGTCAACCGCCATGGCCGTGGGCAAACATGACCATTTGGCGCTTGATGATGTGGGTTTTTACTGGCAGCCGACAGAAGTCCTTGTCCAAGGTGAACAAACTGGTTCGCGGTGTCCTTCAAGCCCCCGATTTCAACATCCAAGAACTCGGAAATAATTTCAACGCTCGCACTGAGACTCACTGCCTGGATGATGCTCAGCTTCCAGAACGCGCCGATGACCCCTTCCAATTGGAGGCGGAGCTCCGTGGATATTAAGATACCTACCCAGGAAAGAAACTGCATGGGAAATGGGAAGACATTCTCCATCAAGGCGTTGTATTATCGACCTCTACTTGACGTTGTACGTGCTGTGTTCGCTGAAGCCTCATCAAGGTCATTCCATCTTACTCCTTTCAAGAAGGTACTGTAATCTCAAAGTCCAAGTCTGAATGATCCATCGATTTATTTGACATTATTTTACAAGGTCTGGCGATCACCACACACTGGCGAAGAGCAGCAAGTGTACGACGAACTCTATACATCAGACGCCTGGAACGAGGCTCAGGACGACATCATGAAGCAACGAAGATCCGATGACTGCAAGCTGGAGAGGGTTGTAGTGGCAATGATGCTCTGGTCCGACTCCACCCGTTTAGCAGCATTCAGACATGCCTCCACTTGGCCTATTTATCTTCTATTCGGTAACCTATCCAAATATGCATGCTCACAACCTGAAGGAGGCGCATGTCAGCCAATTGCATTCATTCCCCGTGTAAGTTTTCTACCGACATGTGCCCCGTTCCTGAGATCTCACCAGCTTCTCAGCTTCCCAGAACTATCTACAAGTTCATATCAGATATATCAGGCACAAAAAACACCGCGGAGCTCTTAGCCCACTGCAAACGGGAACTCGTTCATGCTGTTTGGAGGATTCTGCTCGACGACGACTTTGTCAAAGCTTACAAGAACGGCATAGTCGTCAAGTGCTTCGATGGCGTCATGAGGCGAGTCTATCCACGAATATTCACATATTCCGCTGATTATCCTGAGAAGTAAGCTGCGCCCTTTTCAGATATGTTTACTTTTACTGATAGATCTCCTAGGGTCCTGCTTGCCACAATTCGAGACAAAGGGCTCTGCCTGTGCCCCCGATGTTTGATTCCCAAGGTGAACTTCCATCGCACTGGATTCCTAAGCAACATATCAGCAAGACTGTCGCATGCCCGCACACACTTTCAGCATATGGTGCTCAACGCTCGACGGGCCATCTATGAGTTTGGTAAGCCCTTGAAGGGTGCGGCAGTCGAACGCATGTTGAAGTCCTATTTGCTGGTACCCACTGTGGTAAGTCCTTCCGAGTCGTTATCCTCACTCAAGATGCTCATAGGCTACGCTCAGAATAGCTTTATCGAGTGTCTATCAGGGATGGGTTTCAACATTTACCCATCCTTGGTGGTTGATATATTACATGAATTCAATCTTGGGGTCCTGAAGTCGTGCTTACAGCACTTATTTAGGATCCTTCACGGAATCGATCCTGCTCGCATCATCAAGCTCAATGAAAGGTTGGTCGAGGACGGTATATATTCACTGAACTAACATTCTTCATCAGACAGGTTTAACGCTATCCACCCTTTCAGACTGGATGCCATTCGCCATTTCCCGGATGATGTTGCCGACACTAGTCTTCGCCCGGCATGGCACTTCGGGAATGTTCTACAGGTAAGGATCACTCTACTAGTACACTGTGACCAAATATCGCTCATACCACGGTGTGCAGTGTTCCATTCCTGTTTTTGAGCAATTATTCCCTCCAGACCATGACGACGTAGTGCAAACTCTTCTGTTTCACCTGGCGGAATGGCAAGCGTTGGCGAAATTGCGGCTGCACACCGAGGACTCGCTCGCTCTCTTGGATCTGGCGCTGTGTCGGCTGGGTGCACAAATGTGAAAATTTCAACAAATTACGTGTTCTGCGCTTCAAGCCAAAGAGCTTCCTAAGGAGACGGCTCAGAGAGTGAGAAAGGAACTCACTGATCTACAATCTGGCAATCGGAAGAAGGCCGTGAGATCCGAATCGTTACCAAAGGCATTCAATATCGACACATATAAGTTTCATGCGTTGGGTGACTATGGGAAGACTATCCGTTTGTTCAGGACTACTGACTCTTACAGCACTCAAGTAGTGAGTGCTCGTGTTATCTGGTGTCGCGGTTCACTCTCTGATCATGCTACAAGGGTGAGCGAGCACACAAGCTGATCAAAGTATTCTATGGTGCTTTGAACAAGAAAGCAGTGGAGCCGCAATTTGCAAAGACAGAGAGGCGGCAAACTCATGTTAGGCGCCAGCTCGATCTGGAAGACGCATTGCTTGATCTGGAAGACACGTTGCTTGAGGAGCTGGGAGAAATTGACTGCTCCCCCCTATCGCACCACGCCATGGCTGACACACCGAGGGGGGACAACGTCTTCAGTCTTCCCAAATTTCTTTCAGAGCACCAGGATGATCCTGCAGTCAAGGTAATGTATCCTATCACATCGTGGCACTGTATATATTCTGACGCTGCAACCCATCAGCCCGACTTCATGCTATGCCTTAGGAATCATTTGCTATCACGGCTACTTGACCTCGATTTCGATGGCGACGAGCGGACGTTCACACTGGAACAGCGTAACAAGGTTCACCTTATCAATCCCGACGCAGTCATAGAGTCGAAAATCTTACGCGTCAACTACTATATACAACCTATGACGTTTGGCGGGACCATGATACAATGGCGCGGCCATACGTACGAGCCGCGGTGATGTCATGATGACCTACTCAATGGACAACAAACATCCATTCTGGTATGCCCAAGTCCTCCATGCATTTCACATCAAGGTTCAGTTCTGCCCGGAAGGGGTGAGTCAGTCAAGGCAGAATATGGAAGTACTTTGGGTTCGCTGGCTCGGCATCGACGAGGACCACAAGTGGGGCTTCAAAGAAGCCCGTCTTCCAAAGATAGGGTATGTTCCAGATCGCCCCGGACACGTCCCGTTCGGATTTTTAGACCCATCGCTTGTGCTCCGTGGTTGCCATTTGATCCCAGCTTTTGCTGAGGGTCAAACTGACGAACTTCTGCGGAGTGGGACGACATTGGCGAGGCCACCTGGAGAAATTAACGACTGGGCATCTTTCTATGTGAATATGTACGCCCATCGAAGCGCCTTCATCTCAGGTTGTCGGAAGTCTCTAGCACAAATCTGGATGGTAATATTGAGGAAGACTTGCAGGTTTTCGACCTTGCATAAGTTGGAAACTGCAGTCAGAACGAGAGCTTTCTGTACTCATCCGACGAGCAGACCCATCGCGAGCTTGGAAAGAGGAGAGTCTTCGAATCCCTGAGATTTTCTGCAGTCTGTCATTTCAAATACTCAACGTACCACTGGCGAGTTCAACTAGTTTTACAGAGATAAGAAGTTGCTAATGAAGAAGGGCATAGCTCTGTTTGATTATCGTACACTCATACACAGGCCATCGTTGGGGACGAGAAAGTAAAAGATATCACTTTTTGGCGTGGAAAAATTCAATGTGGTTTGCAGTAATGAACTGCTCTAGCCCCTTGATTTTCAGACTCCCGTCTTCACCGGAAGCGAACTCAATAATCCAGACCGACTCGTCGGTTTCGTCTTGCTTGGACGAGCCCCCATGCTTCATGCCAAGGGAAATCTATTATCAGCAGGTACACTATGTTTAAGTATACGCAAGGTTGACTTGAAAGAACCATGACACGGACGTGAAAAACAACCTTCCCTGGAGCTTCCACGAGGGAAATCAGAGTACACTATGAACGGGATTCAGCCTACTAGTACATGGGGATGAGTGGCAACTGGTGTGTAACTCGCCTCAAGTTGGACAAGAGGGCCGAAGACT